>VZRH01005089.1:236599-283446 GCA_013397555.1 Urocynchramus pylzowi | reverse complement strand
GCTGGGCAGGAGTATCCCCACAGTTAGCATTTCTTGCCTTGCCTGTGTGCTTTGATGGGAGCCCCTGTAGAGAGCGAGGCAGCTTTGCAAGGGGGGCAGGCTGTGGGCATGGGGGTGCCACCCAGCACTGCTTTGTCTGGGGTGCTGGTAGCCAGTGCTGATTTAAGCAGCAGAAGGGTGGATTTTCTGTCCTGCTTTCAGCAGTCATCATTATTCAGGATGCGTGTTTTCCAGGGAGGTTGCCAGAGCTGCACTGCACCGCTTGTGATGGTTAATCCTTGTACGGGAAAGCTCCACAATGGAAACTGTGAGGAGAATGCAAAATAAATTAGGAAAACCTAGTAAGCCATCGTCAGCCTTTACAAAACACAGAGACACCCAGGCCTGGCCTCCCCCAGACCTTTTCCAAGGTACTTTCTTGAAATTGATCTTAAAAACCCATCTGTTGTTGCCCTAGGGCCTCACAGAGAGGTGAGCTCCCACCGCCAGAGCCAGGTGGGCGATGGAGCCCTTTTTTATCATTTATTTATTAATTAAACACACGGTGATAAGACAGATCTACATGCAGGTCCACACACAGCTCTGCAGGCTCGGTGGGGCCTCGGCGGCCGGGAACTTGAACAAACAGCACCATCAGGTGGCTCTCCTGGAAATAGATGTGTGGAAGCACCCGGGATATCTCCAGGCGAACCTGGCCATCCCTCCGCTCTCCTCTTCCAACCCTCCCAGCAGGGAGGGCCCAGACCCCCTCCTGGCAAAACCCAAGTCCAAAGTTGTTAGAGAAAGCTCCAGTGGCAGCAAGACACATCCGGAAAAAGTGTTAAGGGAAAACTTTTGATCTGCTTCCTTTCCCCCGGCATGCAAGTCTTGTACGTCCTGTCCTTTCCATTGCTGTCAGCTGTGTGTATCCCAGCTCTAACCACATGGTTTAATTGACTCCTTAACAGGCCACCAGGCATCCAGAGAACCCGTCTGAACATGGCACAAGGCTTAATTCCCTCCCTTAGCCTCTTCAATTTTTGAGGGCACTGGCAAATCAATGTTTTCACCTTGAAAACAGCTCCTGGTGTACAACCCACTTTGGGGCACTGCTGGCATCCACCTCCCCCCACCTGCACAGGGAAGGAGGAGGATGCCTCGTTCAGCCTCAGGCAGGTGCCCTTTCACCAGAGACTGCCTTTGAAATAACTTGGCTCCTTCAGCCTGTTCGCTGCCTTCTCCTGCTGCTCACATATTTGGTGCAAAGTGGGAGCAGTAGCAGTTTCCCACTAACTAACCAGGGCGGCTCTGATCCCCTGAGAGTCACAGAGCAGATAGCACCCCAACACACATAAAGACAACAGATTCAGCTTCTAGAATCCAGACCTCAGCCATTTCACAAACTCTGCTTTCAGGCTCCTGCTTGTCACCTTTACCAATCCCCCCAAAGAGAGAAGAGCACTGGATAAAACAATCTGAAGGAAAGCAAAATGCTCTTGTACCCACAGTGCTGCAGTGACTGCAGCCATATCTATTCTATTTCCATGATTACCAGAGGAGGGACCTATGCCATCAGTCTCAGTTGCTTTTCTCATACCTGGATTTTAAAAGATTTTTCTTCAGGTTGTTCTCCACTTCAGTGAATAATTAGATATTTCTAATGGTCTCCTAGCAGAACTAAGGTAATTTAAATATTAATACATATAAATAATGTGTTTAGTTGTTTGTATATTTATTTGCTTATACATACATATTCTGTAAGTAAATATATATATGCCTTACATTTACATAAGATACAGAAATCAACAGGCACATAAATGCATACACAGTCACATTCACAAACCTAAAGGAAAATTATTCAAAAGTGTGGTTACTCAGTTCCTCTAGGAAACACCCCAGTTCACAGTTTCAGCCTTGAGTGCCCACGGTCAGACCTTACAGCAACAGCTCTGAAAATCAGGACCTTCTATTGCTATGTTTGTGCTTATGCATACAGAAGGGCTGATTTACATATCTAATTTCAGGCCTCTAATTTTCAAAAGTTTGCGGCCTGAAGAGACAATCCAGTGTTTCCAGTTATACTGCCCCCAGGGGCACTTCTGTACAAAGCACATCATCCAGTCACCTTGAAGGGATGTCAAAGCATTGCAAGTTGTTGACAGCCCATCTCAAAAACCTCTGCCTTCTGTAATAAAGAGACCTCCCAATTCCCAAATATGCTCAATGCAATAAAATTTTTGGACATCCCATATAAAGTTGATAATAGAGCACCTATCACAAAAGACAAAAAAAGAAGAGGAAATGAGATTGTATTTCCCATCATGGCATCTGCATTAAGCTCAATAGCTGCTTATTTCTACTATAATTGTGCCAAAGTCATTTTGAATTTCATTTTCTTCATGCACCTTGCTCTGAAGCTGAGATATTTTGGGAAAACAATGCACAAGACAGTACTTAAATGCAATGGCAACATCTCACCAGTTGTTACTAATGATGTCAGAGGAGGTCAGGTGGGCACAGAAGTATGAATTGTCCCTACATTTGTACACTTTTCGAGTGGCTAAATAGCACCCAGGAGAACTGAGGTCTTCCTAGGACAGCAGGAACATAGAACTAAGACAAAGACAAAATTTTTTCCTGCCGCCTTAATTATCTTTGCTTTCAAGCTCTTCCTCAGCCCTTGCCTTCTATTTTTTCTGTAAAAGGAGAATGCAGTGCTAGGGGAAGTCAGCTTGCAGCAGCATTGGATCATGGGAGAGCCTGCACAAGCCACCTCCAGGCACTTCTATAAGTACCTCTTTTCTACACTGGGCTGTCAGTTGTGCTGCTCTATTCTTGTAGAGCCATGGAGCAAGATGCTTGGGGTGGATTTGTTGGCAGATCAGTAGGGAATCATAATATTCCTGCCAAATTCATTTTCTCATGTGACCTGAGCTTGACTTAGAACATGGATTTCCTACAGAGACAAGTTTGAGCAGTGCCAGGAATTTGAAAGCCAGGTGGTCTGCAAAGCTTCTCCCCAGGCTCTGAGATCCTATTTCCTCGCGTCATTCTTTCCAGACAGCATGGAGTGCGGGCTGGGGTGCTCACAGCAAACTGAGGCCTCAAAAGCAATGCAATTGCTCCTTCCACCACCATAATCCTCTGGAAGAGACTGTGACAGAAGTGGGAGGAAAGATGAGCACGTTTTCTGCTAGGAAACAGATTCAGACAGGCTTTGACCAAGGATGCTAGTGAAACTTTTCTCTGCCAGAGGAAACTCTAAAAAAAAATTCCCACTTTTTCATCTCAGCAGCATCCAAATCTGGCTTAGCTAGTCCAAACTGTTGTGTCCTTGCTAACTCAGAAAACCTACATTTGCCTATTTGGAAGGGAAAGCTATCAGGCAAAGGCAGATAGGCTTTCCTGAAGAAAACTATCCATAGGTTTGCTGATCTCTTGGAACAAGAAGGTCCATATATTAATTTTAGATATCTGGAAATCTGCATACTAGAAATACTTTATGGCTCTGATCCATACTGACTTCTATTAAGGAAACAAAAGCTAGAATGAGCTGGAAACTCTCCCAGATGACAATCTCCAAATATCCATTGAGAAAAAGCAGCCTACCTTAATATATTACTTGTCCCATCCCTAAGAAACTCTCATTAAAAAAATAAGTTTGGCTCCCTGAAGAGGCACAACAGCAGTGTTAGCATTGTAATGGGATATCAGACCAGGATGTGAACCAGATATCACAGTCACAGAATGGTAAAGGCTGGAAAGCACCACTGGAGGTCATCTAGTCCAACCTGCCTGGTCCCTACAGCACATTACTCAGGAATCTGTCCAGATGGCTTTTGAGTGTCTACAGAAAAAGAGACTCTTCAGCTTCTCTGGGCAATCTCTTCTCGTGCCTAGTCACTCAAAAAGTAAAGAAGTTCTTACTCATGTTCAGGTGAAACGTCCTGTACATCAGTTTCTGCCCACTGCCTCTGTCCTACTGCTTGGCATCACTGAGAGAAGCTGCTTTTTTCACTGTTCTGTCTCAGCAGGAACCAGGAGTAATGCACAGATTGCAGCTGTCTGCTTCTGGACTTCTTAATCTTCTTGTACAGCTACAGAAGGATCCCTGACACAGAACAGGGAGTTGCAGCCTCATCCTAAAATGGCTCCTGTCATTCTCTCTAGAAACATTACAGAAGTGGCAGTGGTCCATAACACATATAATCCCATATCTATAATTGCTGCCTTGTTGGCAAATTCCCGTCACAGATTGCATTCAGTTCTATCCCACCCTCACATCAGATGCAATCCACACCAAACTGTGCCTGGTGAGCGCCTGGCTGAAGTAGCAGGATGGAGAATAGCTCACTGCACTGGCACTCTTGGGAGACAGAGAACTCAGACTTTGGCAAGTCTGAACCCTGCACCTCAGCTGAAGCCACCCCTGTATCACCTCTGCTTCCTGAGGGCCTAAGGAAGGGATGGATGTAACATGTCCTTCTCCGCTCTCTCCCACTCCTTTCTGTCCACCTTAGATGCAGTCGCAGCAGCCAAGCTCTCCATGCACAATTATAAAAATGCTCAGTGTGGAGGGAGTGACATCTTCCATCGAAGCAGCATTTGAAACAGCACAAGTCACTGAGAAAGCAACCTCCCTCTTGGCATTGTGCTGATGGCTAGGAGACACTCAGAAAACCTGTGTTTCTACAGTCAGAGAATAGCACGATAAACTCAGGAATAGCTTTGCTGAGTTTTGCTGTGCAAACTCCCTTAGAACATTTCTGGAAGAATGTAGCTGGGAGAGTGTCAGCAGAAGCTATGAAATTCATTTGCATCAGACTCACAACTTTCTGGCAGTAGGCTGACCAGTCTGAAATTCACTCCTTAAATCCGTGACAATCCAGTTTAAACTTAGTCCTTCTACAGCTGTAGCTCCTCTGCCTCCTTTTTTAGTGTGCGTCCAAAGAAATCCAACATCCCCACCCATCAGTCAGAAAGGAGAGGAGAAACACAGGTTAGGGACCACTCAGGTACCACAAGGGAACAAATGGCATCGTACGTCAATGAAATCCCAAATCATTGCCTAATTTAAGCCTTGCTTTCGTGCCTGGAAGGGCCAAGCTGCTTGCTCACAATGTCTGTTGCTGGAAAGAGAATTCCACTTTCAATTGCTCTCCTTTTTACAGTTCTCCCTCTGAACTGGCACTTCTCTACATATCTCCCAGAACATGATTATGAGCCCATTTTTAAAAATGTCACACCAGGCCTCTGTGGAAGTCAATTGGATAATGTTAGGGAAGGAAGACTATCAGTGCCAGGTAATCCAGAAGCACAAAGGCAGCGATTTTGGATATTTATCCCTGTTTGCAGATGACTCAATCCAAAACCCTGCTGAGTTGCCAAGTTCCCCAACAGAATACTTGTGTGACTACAAAATTCCATACCACTGCACTGTGTGCATTGGCTGTAGATACTTGATACCCGTAGATATCACTTCCTGCCCTGTTGAGTCACCTGCAAACAGAATTTGCCTGTAGAGCCAGGAACTCTGCTCCTTAGATCAAACATTAACTAGTCCTTGGCCGAGTCTGCTCTGTCACAAGGTCCCAGGGCATATTATGAAAGGAGTGTCTGGACACTGCTGAGCATTTCCTAGGCAGGAAATGGAGCTTATTCTACAGAGTCACTTCCCCATGAACACAGAGGAAAGTGCATTAGCCAAGATGGAGAAACACTTCCACCAGGAATGGAGAAACATTTCCACCAGAGCTGCAATGCAACTGTCCTGGTGTGTTGTTCTTACTGCCTAACATGCACTGATCTGCATTGATCCAAAACTACACTGCAGCATCTCAGTGTTGGCAAACAAATCCAGTCTGTCCAGGAGGGCCACTGGGTTTTGACAGAGGCCATTGATCCACTGTGATCCTGATTCAACACCAATTTAAACATATTGCCTGGCTGAAGACCCACTCACGAGCACTGTCATGAGGTAACACATGAGAGACTGACTTCTGACATAATGACACCTGCCAAGTTCATGCTGAACCAAAGGCTGTTTCCATACCTAATTGAAGGTGTCTCACCAAAGCCATGCACTGAGAGGCAGTTCACGGAAGGGAGAATACAGCAGTGTGAAACACCTTTTCTCACACCTTTGAAGTTAAGGTTTCAAAGCTTCTCCCATTCTGAGCTTCATCTGAACAGGATGTCACCTCCAAGGCAGGTCAGAGCTCTTAGCCCAGGAGAAGTCCCCACAGAAGTCCCCATGTTTTGAGCTCCAGCTCTCAAGAAGTAAAAAAGTCCCTTAACCTATACAGGCTATTCTGGAAGTGGAGTTTTCTTCTAATTGCAGTGCTTGGTCTTGGTGCTGAGAAAATTCCTCTTCTGATAAGGCACATGGAGATAAATATTGTAACAGCTCTTTCATAAGAAGCTTGGAATTCAGTGAAGTGGTATTTTCTAAGGAGAACAGTATCCACTAGAAAATTCCCACCCACCTCAAAACCTAACTCTGCAGCAATAATTCTGCACAGCTACTGAGACTGGTTGGTGGAACTGAGGAGAGGAGAAGCAGAAGTAAATGAATATTTTTTTCCTTTGCACCAAAGCTGATTTTGCCACTTTTATCCTGACTATGATTTTGGAGCCCATATGACTCCAAGGCCAGAATTCCTTTTCAGCCATAGACCACATACATTTGCATCATGAACATGAGATGTAAACCCCAAATAAACGTATGCATGTGTCATTGTCTCTGCTCTGTGTTACTAAGTCTGCTTTCCTCCTTTCCATTCCCTTATGCAAAGGTGCACACTGAGGACAAGATGACAAACATGACAACGCTACTCCAAGAATAACATCCCAAACTCTCAGTCAGTCTCACTTTTCATGGACATATGTCACCTTAGGCACATCAAAAGCATGGCTGTCCTCTCCAGACAGCACCAGAACAACCTTATCCTACATTTTCTCCTTGCATGGAAACAAATGGCAGAGGGATAGTATATAAAACTCACCTTCCTGCTCTAGGATCACAGAACGGTTTGGGGAAAGTTTAAAGTCATCCAGTCCAACCCCTTGCAATAGGCAGGTACATTTTCAACAGGATTAGGTTGCTCAGAGCCAGATCTAACCCAGCCTTGAATGTTTCCAGGCTCTTTGGGCAACCTGCTCCAGTGTTTAACTAACCTCATCATAAAAAACTTCTTCCTTACACTTAATTTAAATTTACTCTTATCGTTTCAAAGCAGTAACTCTCATCTTATTCCCACAGACATAATTAAAAAACATGACCCCATATTTCTTGCAAGCCCTCTTTAACTATTGAAAAGCTGCAATAAGATGTCCCTGGAACTTTTTCTTCCCAGGGCAGAACAATCCCAACTCTGTCAGCCTTTCCTCAGAGGAGAGGTGTTTTGTCCCTCTAATCATTTCTGTGGCCCTCCTCTGAACACGAGGACATGACAGCAGCCTAATTTCACCAATTTTCCATGACTGCCCACCAGTTTACTCCAGGAAAGACTAGTTTTTAATGAGAGGGACAGGCTTTACACTGCACACCTCTATAACAGCTGCACAGCCTAAGGTGTGTATGTTGGTGCAAGCACACACCTCTCCATTTGGCAGCAGATGAGCCAGGAAACCTTAGTCTGTCTCACAGGCTGTAGACTCCAGATGGAGTCCTGAAAAGTTGTAACAACATGCAAACTTAGTTTTCTGAACATTTAATATAAATTATAAAGAGAAGAAAGTTCTTTCCTTTTCTCCATACTACTGACTACTCCCTTTTCCTTAAAGCTTTAACTTTAAAATGAGCTGTTAAAATTAAACAAGTAGCTAACAGAATAGTCTGCTACTATAGTAGTAGTATAAAGTGAAAAGTAGCATAAAGTAGTATAAAGTAAAGTAGTATAAAAGTGAAATTAAAACCTGACCTATATAAAACCATGTAGACTTATGCTATATATTCCATACAGCACCAGTGTTCCATGAAGAGCAGACAGTTCTGAAAAGCAGTTCAGCCTCAGGCAGCCACGAAGGGCTTGTGCTGAGAGCATGCCAGGATTCAGCAAAGCTGAGCTTTACAGTGCTTACAAAAATCACAGAACATCAGCCCCATCTGCAAGCCCTGCTTGCATCAAATTTTGTCACTTTGCAATACTCTCAGCCCCTTGGTTTGGTCTTGGAGCACTTGAAAAGACAAGGGGTGTCTTTTTCCAAAGACTGGAGTAGCTGAGTTCCCACCCCAGGTGCTGAGTCGGCAGCTAAGGGCTGGGGGATCCCAGAAACTTGCATGCCCTACAGAAGGAAGAAGCCCTGAGGGCCTCAGGCTCCACTGGTCTCTGCTCCTGGCAGGGCTTACAAGGTGCATGAGCCCCATCAGGCACGCTGCTGAGGGCACAGCACCTCAAACATTCCCAGCACTGGAAATCACAGAAAACAAAACTCAGGTACAGCTGGAAAGGGAGTGATAGGGTGGCACTTTAGCTTGTATTGCATTTCTGGGTCCTGTTCATTTTGAACTAAAATATTAAATACACTATTACAGGCACAGTAGGAAAATTTTACTTTTATTGGGAGAAAAGACTTTGAAAAGTCTTGTCTCTTTGCTGAGAAACTTTCACTCATTTTCTTTGACTAGAAGGAGATCCATGCTGAGAAATATGAGGCAGAAAGCTTTTGTTCAGAGCGAATTGCAAAAGAAAGAAAGATAAAACAGCGAAGCTTTTAGTATGTAGTTTTCCCTCTGGCAACATTTCATTGTATGATATAGTCATGCAAAGATGCCAAAGGAAAGAAAAAAAGATTTTGGCTTGAAAGAAAGAACTTAAACTTTGGTTAGGACTCACCTGATATTTGACTTGCTCAATAGAGAAAAAAAAATCCTTAAATAAAACACGCTCTTAAGAGGAAACCCCATTGCTGAGGTGAAGCACTATCCAGGTCTACATTTGAAAAAGTTTTGCAAACTCAAGTATTTGGCTGGGAGGATAGGAAAAACAACATACCTATAACTGCCTTGGCAAAAGTCACAGTGTAGGTGCAGCTGTATGAGCACAAGCAAGAGGCCCCTCTAGACCACCAAGCCCCTTGACTAGCTAAGCCTCTGCAGGGAACCCAGAGAGTAATTAAACAGTTCAAGGGCAAGGATGCTGTGTGAGCACAGCACCATCCATTTGGAGGTGGGGGGGTGGTGATTTGCTATATCAGCAATCTTTTTTTAGACAACCTAAGAAGTTACAGACATTAATGTAACCTTATCTAGTTGCCAATGGGCCTTGTATCTCTTTACTCTTCCCAATTACATTACAGATAAAATAATCTTCTTGATAGGGAACAAGAGATTTTTTCACTCTTTAATATGTCAAAAACATCTGATCAAGGTCAAGAGTCCTCTAAGTATATGAAGCTACTGCCCCTCAACTTCCTTTGCAGACATTTTTGAGCTGTTAATCTCCATGGTCAAAACCTTCAGTCAGGCAGATAAATAAACACACTTGTTGGCCAGATAAGCAATGTGCCAAAACAGAATTCCCTCTGCCAGAACTGATACCATTTCTTTTAGATGTAGTTTCTCATCCCACAGGCTTCGGCTGTTTGAAGGGAAAGTAGTTCTCAGAACATATGGAGTTGGTAATAAAGCTCTTTCTAGGAGATACAAGGAATACACAGGGAATGAAATGGCGAAACAGTGTCTGCAGTACACGCTGTAAAACTTGAAGTAAAATTCCACTCCAAGTAAAATTCCCTTCCCACTGAGAAAGAACAACATGGTGGGACAAAGTGGAAGTGACAGCACGGCTTTCCAAAACATTAGATATTTCATGGCTGTTTCCCCTCAGAACATTGGCTACCCCAAAAACCTGCTTGAGACACACATTCCAACCTCACACTCACAAAAAGAAATCTTGTGACTTGTCATTTTGAGTCAGTGTCAGGAGCACTGCCAAAAAACAAGGATGAAAAAGCTGTCTTAAAAGAGCAAGAGAGAGTCTGTGTACCAGACGGGGAAACAGTGCCTGTGAATATCAGAGTTCCCAAGCTCAGCTACAAAGTTGTATTTGGTTTCTGCTAGATCTACTCCAGGCCTCCCTCCTAGTTCCAGTGAAGCAGGAGGACTTGTATCCCACAAGTCCAGTGTTGTTTCATGTTCCCAGGCTGTCTACTTGTTCTTAGACCAAAATTTCTACACTTAGATATCTGCAGAGAGGCTGCCTTCTGCCAAGAGGATTGCTTGGAGTCAGACTTCGAAAGCCACAACCAATGGCAACACTACTCCAACAGGATGGGACGGGCAGAGGGAAGGGTGGTAAAGAAAAGCCCATTGTCCAGGAAAACCATTCTAGTCCAGATCAAAGTTCCATTTAACCGTAACTTGTTCCCAGTAGTGTGGACAAGCAGGCATGCAGAGAAGAATAAAAGCAGGGCAAGCACATTTGCTTTCTCCCATGTATTTTTGCAACTTTCAGTGATTTTTATCTCAGGAGAGGTCCTGATCTTGATTTGGTTTGTTTATTAAATGATCCCCAGTAGGTCTCTCTTTGAAGCATTTATCCTATCTTTTCATTTGCTTTGTTCATTGCTATTGAGCATTAGCCTAGCATTTTAAGTGAAAGACCATGATGATGTGTTTCCTAAAAAAAAAAAAAAACTCTGGAAGTTAGATTCTCAAGGTCCTGATCGGGAGTACTTTGTGTTTTGTAATATATTGTTAGATACAGTTTTCATTATCTTTATAGACTTTTATGGCATGAGATTTTATTTTATGTGATTTTAGTTTAAATGTATTACAGTAATCCTAGACATCGTCTCTCCCTGCTCTTCCCTTTTCAATTGCTCTTGCTTTTGTCAACTGCAGGGTACAACCTAAGTCCAGTCAAATCTGATCTGTAATTCAGATCTCATTATGTGACTCATATATGTTCCATGCCTAAGGACAGTTGCCTGGATTCTCATTCTGGGGCTGGACATTAAATTTACCATTATGATAGCATCCAAAAATATGAAGCAAGCCTGAGCCTCATTATTTAAAGCAACATCTCTAGGACTGCACTGAATTGGCTTTTAAATTTAATACATCATGGTTGAAATCTTGGCTGCCTCTTTAATATGTGGGATTACTTTTATTACCTTCATTGAGGCCAAGATTTTGCCTGAAGAATAGCCCTACCATTTAGCATTATTTCATAATTATCTTGTTAGGTGCTTTCCTGTTTATGAAACAACATAAGTTTTCCCCTGTTCAGCTTTACGCAGTGGCATAGCAAATGATACTTGCAGCCTTCAGAGCAAGAAAGACTGAGATGGCCAAAATGATCTTTTACCCAACTCTGTTATGCTACAGAGCCAATTTCTCCTTGACTTGAGCTCAGAGAAGACTATTGCAGACATTTGCTTTAGGGTTGAATTCAGCTTGTAGCATTTTTCCAGTTGGTGCTCTGTCCAGAAAAAGACCTTTCTGGCAACCGCAATTTGAAGTTCTATTCCAGCCCTGGATCTTAAAATTGAATCAGAGAATTTTACTGGAGATGAAGGAACTCTCCCTCCTTCCCTTACTCCTTCCCTGCCATCTGCACCAGCTACTAATTTCTGCATAAACACAGCTTTAAAAGAGCTAGTGCAAATAACAAATGCACATTTTCACTAGAGGGCCATTAAGTAACCAGGAAGACAGGAGGAAAAAAATTAAGTCTAGGTTTATCCGTCTGGGTATACTGCTAAATTGTATATTCCCAAAAACCACTGAACAAAATCAATGTAAATGAAGGATTTAGCATAGTCAAGCAGAAAGAATTCATTCCCAAAAGTTTCAAGACTTGCTTATGTGGTGTCAGCTTTATCAGACACACCTCCTTTCCCTCCAGACGACAGATTTGTTACTAGGAAAAACATAGAGACCAAACTGTTCATCTTCCAAAATTTGGGCTGACTTTGTGTGATTAAGATGGGGCAATTTGGATTGCAACTTTTTTTCAGCCAGAAGGCTGCAAAATAAACCTGTTTGAAGTCTTGTCCCAAATGCTTTGACTTCAAGAGAAGAAACTGGCAGCAAGAGCAGAAACAAACACATTGCTGCATTGTTCCAGCAGGCACCAAGGCAGGACTATGCCGGGCAGTGAGTAGGTGTGATTAGCTCATTTGTCATTAGTTTAACTCCAAGCAGAAAGCAGAAGTCGAAGTACACGGAAATAACACCCTCCAATTCTGATTAGCCTCTTGTTTATACCGCATTGTGGGAAGCTGAGGCTGCACTGGCTCACTTAACCCTTTTGCAGGCACGAATGTTGAAAGTCCCGTGTCCCTTGGAGAAAGGAAGGAACACCTCCCTCCAGAGTGTTGGCAAGAGACAGAAGTGATCCTGCAAACTACCACCACCACCATGAAGACATCAAATGCTCTTCTTTTCATCTTAGTCCTGCTTTACATCAATGCCAGCACACAGTGGCCTACGCACACAGTCTGCAAAGAGGACAACTTGGAAATATATTACAAAAGCTGTGGTGAGATTTTTTTTTACATTTCCATTTTCCTTTTAGCTGCTCAGCAGAGTTGTTCTTATATGCAGTGAGTGATGCTTATAAAGCCAGGCAGAGAATGGAAGGGTTACACTCCCAAACCTGCACTGGGTTTCACATCTAAAATATTTTTTGTGTTTCAAGTACAGCTGGTTTTGGTTCACACACACACAAACCTAACTGTATTTAGAGGATAATAAAGAGGAAATAATGTAGCAATTCGGAATAATAAACTGCTGTGAAAAACCCAGTTTAGTGTGAAAGAGATGACTAAGATCTTTATCTTGAAGTTAGGTTAAAAAAAAAAATTGGAAGACCCTAAGTCTTTAACTTTTTTACCCCTGGGATGAAACAGGCTCTTCCATGCACTGATCTGCTGCTTTCCTAATGTGCGATGAGGCTGTGGTGATGTGCTTTCTGTCCTCCCACTAGGAGTGACAAGGGACCCAGTGTGAAAGGGAAGGATTCATGTTCTCTGCCATTGCCACTGTGCTTAGTGAGACTTCAGCAGCAGCCCTTACCAGAGGCATTTCCTAGGGATCACAGGGTTTTGTTTGTTCTTGAAATCTGTAGAGAAGAAAAGGAGCAAGCGACACTGGAATTGACTGAAAATGAATTCACTGAATGGTGCCTGCTTTCCACCTCTTGCTTTGCTGGCCGTGTGCCTCGCCTATTGTGCTGATCTGCTTTACAACTGGGACAAAGGGAATTAGATTCACAGACGCCTCATTCATTTTCCGCACGTGATTTGAAAAGCGATTCATGGCAAATGAGCACCCTAGAGTTTGTTTTTCCAATTCATCCAGTTACAAAGGGTTTTCCCGGGGGCTTTTCCTCGCCTGTAGCTTTCATGCGTTTTTGCACACCCATTAAAATAAAGCCAGTGAGGGACAAGAGAAGTAAATAAATATTTGCAATGCTATTCTTTACTGGCCTGCTCCCAGGGGACTAAAGTCAGGCTTCACGTTCTATAAATGGGTATAATGCATTAAGAAAATATTTTATTAGATATTGAATACGGACTTTGGTATTGTCTTCATTTTAGTAAAAATTTATTACGTAAGTGCATTCTGTTCCCTCAACAGGTCTCAGCCAGCATGAGATGCCTCGACACAGAGGCACAGGCTACAGTCTGAGTGAATTCAAAGTATGATGAATTTGTCTGCTGGCATGTGCCAGTTAAATGTTGCTTCTTACTGTGCACATCACTGGTCTAGCTAACAATATGCATTTGTTTAGAGTCATTTGTTTCTGTCACTTCCTTTGGTTCGCCATGAACAGAAAGATAAGAGGTATATTCATTCAGGGGGAATTCACAGCTTGAGAAGCACAAGCCAGAGATCATAAAGGTCAGGTCCCACCACTTAGAGTGGTCATCTGTTATCCTGGGCACAGCTATAGGAG
The DNA here is from genome assembly GCA_013397555.1 of Urocynchramus pylzowi. Taxonomy (NCBI): domain Eukaryota; kingdom Metazoa; phylum Chordata; class Aves; order Passeriformes; family Fringillidae; genus Urocynchramus; species Urocynchramus pylzowi. Next base: position 269,560 of record VZRH01005089.1, on the reverse strand, counting down.
ATGAAGAGCTTACATAGATGTGAAAACAATGCACGAATTAAATAAGATTCCTTGTTTGAAGTCAGGTTCCTCTCTCCCTTACTGCTCTGTCAGATTAAAGTTGAGGCAACTCACAACTGCCATCACAATGTCCTGCCGTGCCTTTTTCCAGAGGCTACCACGTGTGTAGCATCAGCCCAGGATATACCATCTGCATTGCTGCTGATGCAGTTCATAATCCAGCAGTTTGCATAAAGGAGAAGAATTTAAGGTGCTTGGGATCAAGGCCCAAAATCTGCAGGTCAGGAGGATCAATCCAAGTGCACTAGTGCACATCTGCTTCAGAGAAGACTCTGTCCTTACTGAGCTCACTGGCAAGCTCACAGTGGTGCACAAGGTGATGATCACCCTTTCAGGAAAAGGGAAGCTTTGTCTCTACTTCATTTCACTGTAAACCATAACTAGATGGGAAGAACATAACTCCGTTTTTCATCTGTGTCCTGCCAATTGTTATCACCCAGGAAGACACAGACTTGTCAGTTTTTGACAAGATCCTTTCCCAACAAACCTTCCCATTACAAATTTATAATGGCAGCAACCACAGAGTTGATATTAGGCAACTGCCCACACTCTTTAGCTATTTCAGAGGAATACTGTTCCATATGTCCCTCCAGTCTGAGAAATCCCTTTGGTATTTCCTGCTCCACTGAAGATATCAGAGGATGTCCCATTTGGGGGATAACAGAAGCCACAGTGAAGTAACAAGTACAAAATCTTGGGTAAAGGATTGCCTGTTGGCTTCAAGAGGGTTCTCTTTTGCCTCTAATGTTGTTACCATAGATTCTAGGATGCTATCAGGGAATTAGGATTGAATCAAGTAAAATATAAGGATGTTAAAAGAATTTTTACCAAGTACTTCACAACTTGTTTCTGGAGCTTAATGTCCTCTCTCAACAAATTATTAGAATTCAGTTTGAGCATTTAAAGAGGAGCCAAGTACCCATTTTTGCTTTGCTGTTTATCAGATCCTCTCCTATAATGCAGTAAAAATCTGACTAAATTCAAAAATATGGGCTAATGTGATTAATGCAACAGAGAAGTTTAGGTGGATAATTGAGAAAGTGAAGGCATCTCCTGTACCCAGGAGGAAGTTGCAATTGCTGGTCACAAGCAATTGTTCTACCTGCATCCTGCTCCTATAGCACATAAGATACAGGCATGCATCAGGCCCCTAGCTTCAGCCCATGCTCTGGATCCTATAGAAAGCATCCCCATTCCCACTCAGCCACATCAGACTAAATGTTCTGTAACCAGGACTCCAAGTCATGCATCAAAAGAAAGGGCTATACAAGATCCTAATGATCAGTGTAAAACAACTGTAAAAAAGTAATCAGACAAAAAAATCTCAGCAGCCAGTCCACGGTAAGAAAATCAAGTTGAGAGGCAGGGGGTCTAAAAGCAGAGTAAACAGACAGTGTGCTGCCTCCTCTATGTAACCGCAGGAGACATAACACTGAGACAGTCTATAAATAGCAAGGCATTTCCTATTAGGGCCACTCTTCTTCCCAGGAACAAGTGACAAAAATGAAGGAAGATCTCAAATGACCACAAATCACTTTATAAACCTGGGCAGAGATCCTGAGATAAAAGCAGCACAGGTTAACATCTCTGACTGAGAAAAGAGAACAGTAATTGGCAAGTCTATGCACTGACATGAAAAGAACCTGCTACATAAATGGCCAATTTCTACCCCTTTTAATTTCAGTGTAATAATGCTTTTGATCTTTCCAGCTACATTTTAAAAGGCAATTGTCTGGGAAGGGAAGGGCAGGTAGGCAATGGGAACAAAGTGCCTTGGGCAGATTCCAGTGTTATTTGAGTAATAGGCATCCACTTGGAAGTGCAAAGTGCAGTGCAGTCAGAGACAACAGAACACAACTCCCTAACACGTCTACCAGCACCTGCTTCTAGATCAATCATGTAAAGCCTAATTGTCTTAATTAGCCATGAAAACATTCTGAGTATGTAGTGTTCAAATGGGACCCCCTTCATAGGGGAAAGCAGGTGATTGCTCCTGCAGACACATGAAAAATACTTTCCAACTATTCTTACAGCTCTTTCTTGAAATGTTAGGTGGGCCTGTATTAACACTTTTGTGCTTCAGAATGGCTGCTTTTGTTTCGACCAGCAAGCTTGGTGATTATTTAATTAAATTATTGAGATTAGGACCTGAGAGATCTTAGAGCTGCCCACTGCCTGAAACTGTAGGTTTCTTTACAGTTCAGAAACAAACACTGATAAGACAGAAGGTTCTAAAGGTTTTTAGGTTTTTAGGTTCTACCCTAAAAGAAGGGTATGGACAACATCAACCATTAAGGACTCTGATTTCTGTGCACTGGAATAAATAATGGAGAATTTTATGGAGCTCTTCAGAAGAGTCAAAGTAGTAGTATTCAAAGATGACATCTTCAGAAATATTCCCAAGACTATATAAAACACTGCTTAGACCACATGAGATTTTTAAATATAGACAAACATTTTTTTTCCCAATTCATACCTGATTTTGTTTTCTTTTTCTTCTGTTTTTCATCTGAAGCAAGGTTAATAGCCATTAAAGTTTCAGGAGAAGGAGCAAACAATCAGTATTCATTTCAACCTTCTGAATTAAATATGAAATTGGCTGCACCCTTCATAAGTTTTATATCTGTATATCTACAAATTTTAAAATAATAAAGCATATATAGGCATATGCGTAAACGTTTGCTATAATTCATGTCTTCTGCTAGACAAAGAACCAGGGCAATCTGGTCATCTAGGAAATTATTTTTACGTGACAATGCCTCTTCCAAAACAGAGGAAGGTCATGCTGAACTTATGTCCAATGAGCTCCATGTTTGCTTGCATAGTTCTATGTCACACTTGAAGCAATGTCATTTCTATAACCCTTTTTCCCAGCCTCCAGTGGCACAACAGGAGAGAGCAGCACTGCCCACTTCAGTACACACTTGGATTAAATTGCATTCATAGATAGAGGAACTCTCATTTTTATGGCTTTTCTTTAAATGTGTGAGCTCAGATTTGGATCTCCATTAAAATGGCCCCTTGAATTCAACAGGGTGTAGAACCCACTCTAGTCAGATAGTGCATTACAGACATGCCCTTGTTAAACTCGGTATTGAGGGAACTTTTCTTAAGTTTAAAATAAAAATAAAACAAGTGGAGACAGAGACCAATTAGCTCACAATTTCCTGATCATTTTTTCTGTCCTTTCTGAAGAGTTTCAGGCTTACTAGGGTCTCCCTCACACACTCATTGTACATTCTCCTACGTACTGAGAGATCAAAGATACTATTTTTCTTAAGTTCCACTTGTTCCTTTTTTAAAAATACACCTGTAACATCAGGTGTATTTTTAAAAATACACCTGCTCATTCAGCAATACCAACTTGTAAACAGTACTGTTAAATTGGCACTAATTTTACAGCCTATCACCTTCTGTTCTCTATGTCAACCAATGTAACTAGTCCTTTTCCCTCCCTGACCACACACTTAGATTCTTTACTTAAAGGATATAAGTAATCTGATAGCTTTAGCTGGGAAAGAAAGGTCTGTGAAAAAGTTCTCACTCACACCTCTTCAGGGCAAAAATTCTTCTAGACATTTGGTAAAAAGAGGTTCTTTTTCCATTATTCTTTGGATTTTTGGCAGACAGATTGAGCCAGATGCTTCTCTTGGACTTATTTATTAATTTCCCTCAAACAGTCTCCAGCAATTGCTTCTGCTTCTAAATTATTTAAAGCCACATGACACCAACTCCCCTCTGATCTTTTGTTGCATAGATTGCTAATGGGCAAACAATCAAAGAACTTAAGAATTCCACTTGAAAACAATTTTTTTGTTTGTTTATTCTATTTTTTTTTGTTTGTTTACTGTCATAGCTTTGCTGTTGAACTCATCTGGTATAACTTACTTATTCCAAGGGGAAGACCAGATGTGTACATGTGTATTTCTGGCACCAGATCCTAACAAACTGAAGCTATCATCAGAATCAAGGTAGCATAGTTATGAGTGCCCATGCAAATCTTCTTTCAAAATTCTAGTCCCTCCAAGAATTAAAACTGTCCCATCTATTTCATTCTCCACATCTCATTAGAGGATTTAAACTTTCTTTATTCTATGTGAATTCTTCAGCTGATTCTGAACATCATTTTACCCTTCTTTCATGGGGGTAGAGTACTTAGTGAGTTTTAAAATGTAAATGACATAGAGGAGCAGGAGACAATTTCATACCTCCAAGGTACTCTGGCAAAAACATTAGATTCGGTACCTAGACTTTAAATCTTTCAGTAAAATCAATATTAATGCTTTCAGTGAGACTAGCAGTAGAGAGAATTAACCTCAGCTGTACTTCTCCCACCAGGCTTTAAATTCTCCCATCTAATTTAGTTCACAGTGGTTTCCTCACAGAGCCAAATTCTTCACCAAATCAATTAAGGTCCTGCACCATGGACTGCAAAAGAGGGTTGTTTATGTGTGACAGCCTCTCCTGCTTCTCTCCAGCTGATAAATCTAAACTGGTTGGCATGTTTTTCACCTACTCACTTTTGCCACATCTTTGGCTGCTGTAGCCACTGAGTCACTAAGGTAAATGTAAGGGTGAGTGGTAACAGTTCAGAAGGCAAGACATAGAAAAATACATTCTCCCCTTTGGAAACATATAGGGGAGACATACCTAAAAAATGGTATATACTGTGGGCAAGGCAATACTGTCATTTGCTATTGGATACTGAATCTGAGCCTATGGAGAGAGCACTCCAATACGCTAAACAGGTGAGTCACAGCCATTTTAACAATTTGATAAAAATTTGAGATTAGCTCCTGTATTACATAAAGCAGAAATTATCAAAAGGCACATTAACTGCATAAAGTCAGGAGCAAGAACAAACCACAGATGATGATAAGTGCTCCTATGCAAAGCTTTCTCTGTAAGCTGCTAAGCAATAAAGCATTGCTACACTTTCTTGACATTGCCACATTCTCATCTAAAGCTGTCATCAAGGCCTCAAAATATATCTGGACCCTACTATGCTTACAGTTTAGCAAAGAAAATAGAGGCAGGAGATCAGATGCTAACAGCAATTTAATATACATTAAAACATCCAAAGTATTCTAGGAAAAATTAACACCTCAAAATGAAAAACTACATCAGCATTATTGTGTGTTGGTGTCACTGAACCAACTTCAAGGAGGCAACCTAAAACTAGGGAGAAACAGTGGCCATCAGGGGCAAGATGTCCAAATGCCCTTTACAGATTCATGACATAACCACATTTGGTTTGTTCCAGATGCTGCTTTTAGACTCAGGAGAGCTTCTAGTTGCCAAAAGCTAGCATTTTGAAAACTATCACAGATTAATTCAATGCTTCAGTTTCCTCTTCACCTGAAGATGGATGGCTCCTGTCAAATGATCCAGCAGTGATCAGGCAGGTGGGAACCCAGCTAGTTTCCTCAGCAGAGGGAGCATGCCATTCCAACTGTAGCTTACTGCCATGCTCTTGTAGTGGATTTAAACCCATCATGGGAAAATGGGAACATTTAGCCCATTTATACACTGCTGATTACTGTTCTGTATAATCAGTGGTATAGCTGCTATCCCAGAGCATAGCATGTGTCTGACAGCAGGGCAGTTTCCAGCAACATTTGGTTCTATTTCTGACACAACTCTGAAAGTCTGCTGTGAATCCCCAGTCATTCTGGCAAGCACTGATGTCCAGAGATCTCAGTCTCAAGTAGGGCACTATGAAAAAATGATTACAAAAAAAAAACACATTGAAGAGGGAAGAGACAGCTCTGATTAGGAATACAGGCAGTTACTGTAAGCATCTTATTCATCCAGTGCATGGTGTTTTTTTACCAACAGAAGAACAAAGACTTTCTCTCTCTAATACAGTCCCTGCTGGGCCCAAATTAATGCAGTATTTTCTTGTTACACTGCTGTAGTTGAAGCCTGCCTTGTCTGCCTTTCTCTCTCAAGCTAACTAGGACAAATCAGGATTATCAAGTACAGATCTATATGCGCTATCTCTCAAAGCCTGCATCTTTCAGTTTTGTTCTCTTAAACAAGCTTGGATAAAGCTTTGTCATACCACACAAAGCACAGAAACCCCCCTTTCCAAATACCACCTCTGACAAAAGCAAGGAAAAGAGCCTTCAAATACTGAGCCTCCCCTCAAGCCTCAGCCAACAGCTCTAACATGCTTCCTCTCAGGAAAGGTGGTTCAAGCAGGAAAAGGCAGGGGAACTCAGGGCATGTCTTTGACACGGCTCCTTTATGCATGCTAGTGACACCCCCATCCCCAAACACAGCCCTGCACCTGCAGAGAGCCCCTCACACCTTCTGTCTGCACAGGGGCTTCCCTCCACCTCATCACATCAGCCTGGGGCCAGAAAATCTCTTCCTCTCTTCTTCACCTGACATTTGGAGAAGCTTTCTGAGTTACTGTTTCGTAATATTTGCACATTTGGACATTAGTTGTACTTCACAATGAGCTTTATTTGAAATACCAAAAGACAAAATCTTTGTCTTTTATTTAAACTAATTTTGTAAGACACTGAAATCACCTTGCTCCAAAACTAAGGCCACAAGCATCAGCCAGTAATGCCTGTGCCTTAATCTAACCAAGAAATATATAACTGCTCTATGCATTACCAGTGTTCAGCATTCTTGGGAGAGGACTGGAAATTATTTAACTTGAATAAACCCTTTTTTTTTTTTTTTTTTTTTTTTTAAGTCACCTTTTAAGTTTCCTTTGCTAGAGTCCTGGGCTTTTTTAGTTTATAGATTATACTGAAACCAGATCTTCAGGCTTCCCTCTACAGCCATGTAAGTTTTAGCAGAAAGGAAGCAGGTTTATTCACTCCATTGGACATGTCCAAAAGCTTTGGGTATTTGGGTTTAAGCAACCTCAGAAACCACAAGTTGATAGCACTGTTTGCAAAGGGGAACTCCCACAGTCTGTAACCCCAGGATATTAAGGATACACAAACTCTAATCTTCCCTATTCCTTCTCCTCTATGTTCCCTAAGCAAGCCAGAAAATATTCAGGTGATAAAGCATACACTGACTTCTGCAAAAGGAGGCCAGAGTGACTGAACTGAACCAGGACAGAGTTCCAGTCTGAATTAGGCAAAAGCCTGGAGCTGGTCATGGCTAAGGCAAATGTCTTGGGATGAAGCATTCTCATGATAAAATAGACACAGCCAGTGTGAATCTCACAATTTATTCTGTTCTCCTCTGAAGAGAGGGTTGCTCTGCCCTTCCCAGACACGTCTGGATGTAGCAGTGGCATGCAGTGAAGGCAGGCCCAAAGGGAAGTTCATTAAACTGAAGGTGCTCAGGGAAATGCAGATGCATAACTGGAGAGCTGCTAATTCACCTGATGCTTCTTCCTCAGTAGCCTATAAGTAGATTCCAGTGTCAAATATAACCTTGAGCATTTAGGTTAATTTATTTAAATAGACATTAAAGGGAAATTGTTGAACGAATACATAAAGTCTAAAATCCCAAACAGTTCCTCATTCTTTCCCTCTCCTTTCATCACCTTGAATGTTGTAAAGACTAATGATTTAATTTTATTAAGAGCTTTGAAGGTGAGGACTATTGGGTAATTGCTAAATGTTTCTTCCTTGTGCTAATTTCCATCTCCTCTAGCACCAGCTTGTCCTTACCTGACCCTAGCCAAGTGCAGTTGTGCTATTTCATTCCGTTCTGTGGCTTATCTGCTCCTAAAAGTATTACTTTGAAACGCACAAAGCTAACCAGTTTGGAGGGTCTTCTTACCACTCCAAGGCTTACAGATGTGGACTTTTACAAGCAAAGCTCATCTGCTTGCTGCTGCTATTCACTCATACCACTGATTTTCACGGTCATGTGGAAACAATGTGATTTTAGAGCAGATTCAGAAGAGAGGGAAGCCAGTACAGGATCGTTAAAAAGAATGGGGGGGAGGGGGGAGAGGGGGGAAGGGAGAGGGAAGAATAAAAGACAGAGGCTGTTATACACCAGCGCAGCAAAATTCCTGGAACAGGTGCTTCCCATCTGGCCATGCAATTTCTGTAACGCCCAGTTAGTCATCTAGCAGCTCAGGCTCTGAGGGACATTGCCACAGTGGGTTAGCACATTATCATTCCCAGCTGTCCACTTTATCCTGTGCTCTGGAGATCCCCTCCCAGGAGGCTGTAAAAGCAGGCCCAGCTCACAGCCCTGTGCCTTTGGGCACACCCATGTTCAGCAGGGGCAGGAGCCACTGGATCCACAACTGCAGTAACCAGGGCACAAAAGGGAGTTCCCATCTGTTGTCCTTGTCACTGAGGTTACACTGCTGTAAATATGTCTGAGCTAATCTACCTATGAACCTTCTGCCAAGAACAAAAGGGAGGAGAAAATTCTAGAAAGAAAAGTTCAGGAACTCATCTGAGCTTCTAGGCTGTACTACACACACCTGCTCAGTCTTCTAAGACAAACCCAGCCAAACCCATCACTGTGAGCACCTCAAATAGCAAGTCAGGCTGAAATCTTGCACTGTGGTACCAGTGCACATGGAAAACCACATCCCAAGTCATTATAGAAACAAATCTCCTCCAGGGTACTTGGGTGAGGGTGAAATGGGTGGTGGGATGCATGGGCTCAGCTGACACTAAGCCATGTCAGGGGCGATTGGTAGCAAGATGCCAGGTACATCCCAAACTCACCTCTCACAAAACGGGATTGTACTAGGGAAGCCAGTCTTCAGCAAAAGCTGGACATTCAGTGCTAAATACAGTTGGGAGCTCAGCATCAGCCACAGTATCAGGTTCAAATAACAAGTCTGGAAGATCTTGGAGTGCACTGATGGTTTACAAAAGCCAAAGACTTTCCCGTTTCCCAGAGCAGATGCCCAAAATTTAGTACTGCCTAGAGAGAAACTTGAGTCAAAATTCTGCTTCCAGACACCTTTCATGCTAGCTGTAAATATGTTGCAGCCTAAGTCCTTCTCACTAGATACACAAAAAATGCCCTTTTCCCCCTCAGTAAGCAGATTTTCACTGATAAACCTCAATGTGTTTGCAAAATTTCCAACAACATTATGAGTGTTGGTGATTTATCAAAGCTGAACTGGAAAAGCAAAATTCTGCAACCAGTTAAAGACTTTCTAGCTTTAATTATGGGAGAGGGAGCAGATTGAAGGGAGTAGGTGGAGGGAAGTCTGGGAACATACAGTACTGTGCACCATGAAATGTTGCAGGGAAGTGGAAGGCTGAAGGGCAGCCCCACGTATTTTAGAGATCTAACAGTAAATGTTATTGCTCTGCACATGTGAAAGACATAACATGTATTTTTTTCAATCTAACCAGCTCACTTCAGATTGAGGCAAACACGGAAGAATAAGTATTAAACCTCCATAGGAGACACACAGTGACTCACAGTTGTACATCTGAGATGAAAAACAAAAACGGCAATTGCCTTGAGTTGCCTTGGCCACAGGAGGGACTCCTCACGATTTAAGGAAAGAGGGGTATGGCACAATCCCTTAGTGTATAAAGCTCGGCTGAATTTACAGATTCCATCACTTATCATGCAGCTAAAGCCCACTAGTGTCATTAATTTTGTTACAGTAGCAACGTTTCTCCCTACATGTTTGGGAATCCAGACTCCCTGGCACCATAGCTTTAGCAACACAGCCATCCTTTCAATTGATTTCAGCAGGAGGTTCCCATGTATGCCACAGTATCTAAGATTGCAAAATTGGATTGCTAAATCTGAGCAGGAAATTCCACAGGGATGGTCAGAAAATTAATTCTTTTTTTTACATTTGTCAGCAACAGAGTAACAACACTAAATCCAAGTGCTCCAATCTGAAATTCCTCATGTAAGTGCTTCCACACTCTCTTCTTTGAGGATCAGACATATCCACCTCCTGGATATGTCAGGATCCTATGCTGCATCACTAGCAGTGCAGTAAAAGACATCCATGGCTACAGTGCACTATGAAATGTGTCATCTGTCAAAGGAGCTCAACCCATAGAAATAAACAGACATCCAAACTAAAATAACCCTGAGAAACTAAAATAACCCTGAGATCAGGATCATTGTAAGAAGCCCAAGCTTTCCATAAAAGCTTGGTTTCATGAACATACCCTTTCCACTCAGTTACTGATGAGAGAGTTTAAAATAAAAGTTCAAATTCTAGCCCTGACACCACAGTTTAATTTGTTCATTAAAGTACAGCCTAGTCTCTTTGAAAAGAGAAGGCCATTATATATTTTCTACTGCCATGTTTGACCATAACTCCCTCTTGAAATTGCAGAACCAACAATTTTAGTAACTCGACAGCCAGCACTATTTGTAGGCATCAATGCCCAAATTGCTCTGAATCTGAGCAGCTGCTTCCTGAACCTTATCATCACACCACACACAAAACAGAAACAAGAGGGGCTCTAGCAGAAGTCCAGAGGAATGCGGAAACCACGCCCTGAGAGATGGTAGAAACCAGAGGGGAAGCAGGAGTAACGGTCCTGGAGAAAAGAGAAGTTTGACATGCTGTCCAGCTGGAGCAGGAAACTGCTCTCCTAACCGATTCCAACAGCTTCTGAAGCTGCAAAAAAAAGCTGGAACTGACAGGAATAAGAAAAAAAGAGGAAAGACAACCCTCTGACTGTGGTCACACTTGATAAACAACTGCAGGCACTAACTTTTTGTCCCAAGCAGATTATGCAACTCCAGAGACTGCTTTAGTGATGTGGAGGACAAAATCCAGGACAGGGACACAGAGCTTTAGAAACACCAGTGCTTTTTATCTCCCCACTTTGAACAGTCATTTTAATTTACCAAAATTTAGGGCTTGTGTGCTCCTGTTAGACCACGCTGATAATCTGTGGACTCACAAAGTTTGTCTTAGTTAAAGCCCTCCAGGTCCTCTCAACACTTTCATTCATTCTGTGATCTCCCCTAAGCAATCAGGTTTTGGTCACACAGGCTTGCAGATTGCCAGCTGCTACAGCTGTGGGGCACTGCTGCAAAAACAGGGTTAGACTATGGGAATGCTGGCTCAGCCTCACAGAGAGCACTTGTGACTCAAGTTTCACCTCAGCATCAAAAGAAAATTCTCCCAACCTGTCATTTTCAACTCAGTGAGAAGATTAGTTCAAGCAACAATAACTTAGAAGCAGTTCCCAAGTCTATATTTATCACTGCTAGATCTGTGTAAACCAAGGAGCCTGTGGCTGCTTCTGCACATGCCTCAGTTGCAAGTTCTCTTTTTTCCACTGAGAACTATGTTGGATGTACAGGCTGGCTGGAAAGCCATAATGAGGGACAAAACTATGCCTAAAGCAAGTTTGAGGCTCAAGGTATTTTTCCAAATTGGCCACATTTTTTCCCTCCTGCCACAGCTTTGGAAAACAATTGCACATTCTATTGGTTGTGGCAGCTGAGCTGTCAGTGGTTGCTGCTGCCTGTCACCAGAGAGTGACATGTCAGCAAGCCTTCAGGCACAGCATCAAATCTCATGGAGGCTAGCAGGGAAGAAGGTGGAAGTGGTAGGAAAACAATTATATTTTTACAAGAGTTTTAGAGCTTTTTGCAGAGAAAGGGATACTGCAGGAATTTGAAAGAATCACATTCCTGACAATTATCAGTCAAAGGTCTCCCTTTGGCCCCACAGCTCTGCTAAAGTCTCCCAGAAAAGGAGAAATGTAGAATATTTTCTGGCTTAGAAATATCATTGCATGGTGGACCCAGAAAAAAAGTGCTGCAGTATCTCAGTTAACACAATTTTATTTTCAGTTTTGGACTTTTCATCCCACTCCAGAATTCAATTTCCTAATCAGCTTCACCAAGCCATCTTGTGATGCAAATTAATTAATAAACATCTTCATAACCAATTGCTCCTCAGTGCTGAGGGAGGAATAGCAATGTGCAGAGTCTGGGAAGAGCAGTTGTGCTGAGACTTCACCACTGAATAAGTATTGGCTACCCACCATTGTGGGGAACTTGCCTTCTTTCAGCTTGGTTAATTTTCCTACACAGTAGATTCTAGCCTCACACAGGTTATCACCTGAGTGCACCTCAGACCAAAGGGGCAGGAAGGACAGAAGTAGCTACTGAAGGCAGAGTATGGGACCTCTAAGCACTTCTTGGAGAACTTTTAAGAAATATGTACTTCGTTTTTATGACACTTCTATGTTTTATATATTATATCAGTAGTCAGTATCTCAATAAAGATACAACTTGCATAACCCACTGCTTTGTGTCTTCAAACAGATCCCCAGCAAGATTTTGCTCTCAGCATTGACCATTGTTCTGATATTGCAACCCACACCTTTAACATCAGAGCTGCAATGGTCCTAGGTAAGTGAATTGCTATTTTCTCATGCTGTACACAGGTAATTCATGTGTGAGTGCTGGTATTAACAAGTAAGCAAGGGTGATAATCTTCTATAAAGTATGAATGGGCTTCATTTCTTAGAAATTTCTAAACCTGTGCAGGGTAACAAAAATGTCAGGTCTGTTATCAGCTTGGCCTCAGACTACATACGTCACCCTAAAGAGGGGTATATCAGCTTTCAGTCCCTGTTCTGCTCCTGCTCTTCATTTGCACACATGGACAGCCAAGGGTGGGCTGCTCATCATCTTCATAGCTAAGTCTTCTGGGGAGAGTCTTGAATGAGACAGCTACAGCACCCACACTCTTGTGTCAGTGCCTCACCAAATTTCCAAGGCCGTGATCCTTGCAGGCAGGGGACTGAATGAAGTCCCACAGAGCAACATGGGGACACCCCTCTACCCCTCCTGAGTGTACAGAGAAGCATGCTGGGAAAGTGCTGGCCTGAGGCAACAGTCACACCATCAGTTTGCCACCTGAACTAGCTGAAATTATACTCTTCAGCACATGGCTGATCAGCAATAAAAGGTAAAAGCTGGGAGCACAATTTAATATTAGCCATAGCTTGCTTTGTGATTCTTTCACCGGAAAGCCACCTCTTGCAAACCTGAGCATCAAGCTCATCTAGATCCTGTACTACCAGAGCATAAATATGAAAGTGCTCCTGTATGCTCTTGTTGCTGAAAATGAATTTGTGTGCCAAGTTTCTTTTACCACCTGGGAATGCTTCCTTGCATGCAAAAGGTCTCCCTTCCTGTGAGAGGCCATGCAGGCTATTTGTCCAGGGAGCATCAGTTTTCAGGTGGCTGCAAAGGTAAACAAGCCTGAAAAAAAAAAAAAAAATCACACTACAGACATTTGCAAATACTTTTCCCACAAGTCAGAGTACAGGACTTCCATCTAAATCCAGTAGCCTCACTGGCTCTGCCTGTGTCAGCAAGCCAGGCACAAACAGGCAACCTCCTAGCACTGCCAAGCTGCTGTGCTGGTCCCTGGCACAGGTTTGGCTTAGGCCAGTTACTGTTTTCCCAGGCAGCAGTTACAGGTCACAGGTTGCTCCCAGGGGCCCATTGGATATGATCCCTCTGCTAAGAATACAAGAAAAGTTTAGATGTAAGGACATGAGATTTGCTACACCATTTGACCTCAGAGTCAGAAAATGGTCATGTGTATAGTTTATTTAACAACCAAGAGAACTGCTATTATGTCCTCTGTTGTATATCTTGAAGGGCCTAGAGACTTGTTCCTGAAGCACAGATTTCTATGTATCAGGAGTCCTCCATGAAGAGAAGAAGTCTAATGGCTCAAACAGCAGGCAGGAAAAAATAAAATATTTTTAAAAATAAAGTAATAAACCTGCTTATCCTTGCGCTTTCTCTGAGCTCTCTTTCTGCTTTGTGTGTAGGACACAGCATCAAGGAACTCTCTGTCAAGCTGGACATGATCGTGAATGGAAAGACTGTCTTAACCTACTCAGAGACACTTTGTGGGCCGGGTCATTCTAAGCTCATTTTCTGCGGAAAGGAGAAAGGAGGTAATTTAGGTGGCACTCTAAGCATTTGATGGCTACTGAATACTCCCAGCAGGATGCACCCACTGTGCTGCTGATTGCACCAATACATCGCAATGTTCTGTTTACCTCACCAGCATGTTAATGGGTGACAGGAGCGCAGTAGGACAGAGACATTTTAATTTAAGGGCCTGCTTTTCCCCCCAACCTGTTTGTTTGCTTTACTTTTAATCATAGAATATTGCATGCACATGGGACTTCAAGTCCATTAAAAATAACTGTGGTTATGTGACCCCCATCCACCAGCAGAGAGGTTCATAAAGCCCTATTTAGAGGCATGTGCTTGTCATGTGCGCAAGAAGTATGACAAAAAATAAAGGCTAGTTCTGTAAAAGAAATGGCTGAGCAAACAAACAACTGTTCTGAACATGTTCTTCACTATTAAGCAAGTCACACCTCCTGTCCTTAAACACAATTCTTCAATCACCTTATGAAGAAATATGCTTGAATACAGATATTTGGAACAAGATACTATTTGCTACCATCTATGGTTTGCATCTTCTTTCTGTTCAACATGTGCCTATAAAGCAGTCAGATAAATTCAGCTCATGCCAGTCACACTGCCAGCTGGTGAAGACTTGCTCTAGTTGATTTAGAGTGCTATTCCTTGTCCCCAGTAAACAGGCATCTTTGGGCCCAGGTGATCCTGGGCACCTCAAAGCCCCTTCTGCCACAGCGCAGGCTATGAAGTGCCAAGTTAGCTGTGCTGTGTCTGGGAGAGCTGTGGTCATGCTTCTGGACTGCAGTAGCCACGTGTCCAGTAATTTTTAAATCCCCCTCACATCATGATCATCTATTTAGGCTAATTTTATTTTAAAAAAAGTAGAGCCACAGAGAATTTTGAATTGTCAGAGCACCAGATAGTTACAGAAGCTCTGCTTTCCTTCCATCCACTTGCATCTTCAAGCTGATAACACTGCAATAACTCATGTGCAAGGGCCATGAGTTTAAAGACCATGCACAGCCCTACTGCTAAGACAGCTCCCAGAAAATTACTAAGACATTTCACACTGCACAAAACTATCACAAAGAATAATAGAGAAATGCTGCATGAGCAACCAATTATGTAAATCCTGTAAGCCAGATAGACAAAAAAATTAAATTCAGAAGTTTCTTCAATTGTGTATTGAATTACAAGAGGAGAAAACCCACCCACAGACCTACTGAAAAACTACCTTATTCTGATGAAGTACTTAATAACATCCTTTAGAGAATACATTAAAGAGAAGTAGAGTCAGTCCTGAGCTGAGCACAAACTGCTATTCACTCATTAAGCTACAAAGCCAAAACCTGAAGGGGTTTCCAAGTCTCTTAATCTTAAACTGACAGGCGATTGTTTCTGCTAATTGAAGTACATTATGATATAAACACATAGTTGGTTGTTTAAATAATACTATATATCTTCATTTAGAAGTTTCCCTACTTCAGTGCAAAGATGTCTGCCATGCACTTTTTAATACACACCCTCTCAACCAGTACTTGTTTTTATTAAGTAATTAAGTCACAGTGGGAAAGAAGTGAACTTTCTCAGACAGGTTCAAACTGAAAATGGGGTATTTCTTAATTAGTTGACAGTCAAATCTACCCCATGTTTTAGGACAGAGAATTGAGCTGAAGACCAATTTAAGGCAGTTCAGGCGTAATTTACCATATTAGCACAGCTGTAAATCTGACCTAATGGCCTGTGCAGGAAGGACAACTTGTAGATGGCCAAGTAGATGCAGACTACTGAGACACAGGAGAGCAGAGAGCCCTTTCAACTGAAGCTTTTCATGGAAGGCCCCTTTTTCTCTGTTGTATGGGCAACATTTCCAACATCTGGCCAGGCCTGACCTGAGTTTAAATGTAGTTTCACACAGAATTTGCTTGCCTTTCACAAGGAGGCCAAAAATTGCCTGCCTCTCCCTCTCCCAAAATTAGACAGAACATCATCCTTCTACAGGTTTTGTTGATCCACTTACTTGTGGGAAAAAGCAGAGCAGAAGTTACAAGAAAAAGAGACTTTTAAGAGCCAGATGTGGCAAAGTCTTAGTTATTTGAGGGACGTTTACTTTTTTTCTTTCTTTATATTTGCTCTCCTATAATGTTACCATTTTTTCATTACTGGAAATACTCTCTGTGCTGGAAAGACTTAAAATAGCTGGAGATTTCAAGTTCATCATAATCATATATTATTTACTATTTTTGTTAACCAAAGGTCATTCCTGGCACTTCTCACTCAGACTCATAAATAGGATTCCAAGGTCTTTTTCTTTGAGCTATATGTCTGTTGTGAAGTTGTTAGCTCCGAGTTTGCAAGGAAATTTGCCATTGTCTATTTAGGAAAAATAGCAACAAAATTGCTAAATTCTTTGTGGCATAACGTGAACTCAGGCCTTCCTCTTTTTTAGTAGAATGTGCTGGATATTCCCCATTTCCTGCAAAGAAAACAGTTACGTAAGATTTAACAGATTTCCCAATGCAATCATTAAAATCAGAGTTGAAGATCTATCAGGGTAATGTTAAGCAATGTGCCAACCACAGCTTGCAGGCTTAAGCAAAGCTACCTGACAAAAAGATAGCTGCATCCTCTGCAAGTTTTCTTTCAGGCTCAACGGACAGGACACCATCAGAGCACTTGCACAATTCCTTGTGCACACACCCCAGACCATAGAGAAACCCCCACCTTGCTTCAGACCTCCATTCTTTTACGTTATTGTCCCTTTCAGTAGGTGTTACAGTCAGCAAGTTTCTAAAACTGTATTTGTGAATAAAAGTAGAGAACATAGCATGAATTAAAAGACTGGCTGTCACATTGAGAATGTAGGTAGCTGTTTCTGAGAAAGCAGCTATACCACAAAGGTAGGTCTTTGGGCTGACACACAAGGCCATCTTGCTTAGCCCCTTCACCTCACCTTTTCCTCACCAGTAAAAAGAGTCAATCTTTCTCACCTGGCCATGTATTTACATATGTTTTTTCCCTCAACTATACATCTATAGCTGGCAGTTATTCACATTGTTCCTACATCCATAGCACCCACAGAAGCTGTGTGTCAGTTGCATCAGTGCAAGATTGTGTCCTAGAAGAACTCCAACATGGAGCATTGAAGTTCTAAAAATATTTAACACATAGAAAAAGGAAGAGGTGGGTGCAGATGTACAGGGCCTTTATATAGTATAAGAGTGTGAGAACACATAAAGATTTTCAGTGAAAGGAAGGTTTGAGAAAGAGGAGTGAGAATTTCATTATAGGTGTTTAGTCAGGAAGGAGAGGCATCTTCATGACAAATGATAACTAGTAATTTGAAGTAATCCTCAGGAAGTTCTTACTTACACATTTGAAAGCTCTGTCTCAGACTGGAAACTACTAAAGGTATGCTCACTAGCAATGAAAAGGACTAAGTCCCTTTTGGTAGAAACAACAGTGAAAAGCTGCTTCAAAAATACAATAGTGTCACCTTGATTCAGTGGTACAATAGAAATATTTTCTAGGCAGTTCTACAGAAATCACTTTCAGATAAATCTATAAGAAAAAGGGCTGAAAGCAAATCACTGATGACAGCATGCTTGACAGGTACCATAAATTACCAGCAGACAAAAAAGAAAGGGGAATATTTAAATGGGAAAATGCACTCATGGTTTATGCTCTTCCAAATGTGTGAGCATTTTTTGCAAACATATTTGGGCTTTTCTCTAGGAAGACCATAGAATTCTTTCATTAAGATAGGCTCAGTGTTTGTGACAGTTACACTTACTGCAGCAGATGTGTTCATCCTCTTTCAATGGAGGAATGTAAAAATGTATGAATATGTGGAGAAAAAATGCATATTAAGGATGCTGTGATAAACTGCAGTCCTTCAAGCCTTGGAGGATGTTTACACTTCTAGAATTATAGTAGAAATCCCCATGCAACTGAACACTGAATAGTCTTTGAAAATCCTGACCCACTGAGGAGGTTTCCATGGTCCAAAGTGAATATGAATGATAAAATTCAGCAGATTTATGAATCCATAGTATTTCCTGACAGGTCTCAACTAGCTGAAAATGAAAGCTGCCCTTGCTTTCTTATAAGGACATACTTTTCAAAGCAGCATAGCTTCCCCCTCCCCATTGAAGCAAGAAAGGTTACAGGAGTTTTCCAAAGGGCTGGTTACAGAACCACAGAATTGTTGAGGTTGGAAAGTCATTTGAACATCATCTAATCCAGTTCCACATACTGCAAGCAGGGCCATCTGACAGCCAGTTGCCCAGGACCATGTCCAGGGCAAGGTTTTTAGATATATCTAAGGATGGATGCTCTACATCCTCTCTGGATAACCTCTGCCAGTGCTCACTCCAAAGTCTTTCCTGATGTTCAGGAGAAGCCTCCTGTGTTTTAGTTTGTGCCCACTGCCTCTTTGCCCTGCCACTAGGCACCAGTAGAGACAGCCTGGCTCCATCCTCTTTTACAACCCCACTTCAGGTATTTGTACATATTGATGTGCTGTCCCCTAATGTTTTTGTTCTCTACACTGAACAGTCCCAGCTCCTTCAGTCTCCTCATTGGAGAGATGTTCTAGTCCCTTAATTGTATCAGTGGCCTTTCACTGGACTTTCTCCAGTAGCTCCATATGATTCAGCTCTGAACCACTGCAAGACCCCCGGTTAAAAAGAGCTAAATAAGGGTAAAGCTGAAGCATAAAGCAGTAAATGTGGACCTCAAACTGGACAAGCAGCACCTGCTGCTCCACATTTGAAGGCTCCCTAAAGGATAATACAGTGATTTCTTTGATAACTGAGCAAAGACATAGCTACAACACATCAGAGCAATCAAGGAAAACTTCTCAGAGTGGGCTGAGGCAGAGCCCTGAGACTGCATTCATCTAGTTACTTTATCACAGTGAAGTGTGTGGGGAAAAATAGCTTCTACCTACACTAGATGAGAGATTAGCATTGCCATCATTTCAGAGGCAAATTTATGGCCTGATGACACCTACTTCATTTTAAAATACAGGCTTTGCAGAGCCTGAATGCTGCATCTATGTTTTTAGATTCTGGATGGCTTTCTGAGAGCCTAGATGAGATCCTAACAAGCTACATGATCCAAGAGAAGCTTCCATGTCCCCGTGCAGAAGGACTTTGGGTGATTGTTCACAGCCCAGTTTCCTCTCCACTTCCCTCTGCTGTCATCCAAGATTTGTTAGGCTGCGAGTTGACTGAAGAAAAGGTAGCCTGCAAGGCTCTCTACTGAACAAAAGGACATGCAAAGCACGAGCCCCACCACTGCACAGTCCACACCACCCTGAGGGGGCAGCTCCCAATATGCCTTAGATCACAGCAACACACACAGCTCAAGTCCCAGGGAAGTCACTCATCATTATGCAGTCTTCAGTGCCTTTAGTTCCCATTTAGAGTTTATTAAAGCTGTGAACCAAGAGGTGGGCTGTACTGTATTTTTAAAATTTTTGAGTCACCACTCTCTGCAGTGGAGATGTGTCAGACTCCTGGGCTCTTGCTTCGTGCACAGAAGCGAGAGGAGATGGTGACTGCTCTCTGAAAACAACAAGACTTCTTGCTGTTCGCATGAATTAGCCAGGGATGCAGAGGGGAATGAGTACAGTACAATTGCTGTAGCACAGTTGATCAGTTTGAGATTGACCAGCCAAGATATACTTATTCTGTTCTCTGTTTTGGGATTAGGTTTTTCAGGGCAACACTGAGTTGTTTTGCATCTTCTCCACCTCCCAGGATCATCAGGGCATTACAGTAAACAAAATTCTCACTAATGCAAAGGTATAGAACATTGGTGATACTTCAGGAAAAGGTTTCTCCTTTTTCTAGTTTATCTTATTGTCATGATTCTTTCATATAATTTTGTTACAAGACTAACATTTCATGTCATGTTTGGGAAGAACTTTTGTGGACTGCTTTCCAAGTCCATGCATACAGTCTAAAGATGTTACAAAGCTTTTATCCAACCTTTCACAAGAAACAGTTTAAATCAACAGTGAGACTAGACTAAAACAACTCTCTAGAAGTGAAAAGCATCAAAATGCCAGCACATACTTATAAACACGATGAAACACTCCTCTGTCACTGTCAAAGTAAGGAATATTTCATGACACCTACAAAAAAGAATCCTTAAACAGTTCTTGGACTTTTCTATGACTTGTGTGGGGCAAGTTGTGCACGAAATTCTGAAATACTGAAACATCTACAAGTTTTATTTTCAGTCAAGTTTGCACAGTTTGGCCCAGTGAGCTATGAAGAAGTAGGAGGAACTGCAGAACAGCTTGCTAATTCTCTCCATTAATGCCAAAGTTGCCCTTTCTTCAACAGCCAAGAGCAGGCATGCCTCGTACGATTAGGGAGATGAGGATTGGAAGGTGGAACTCCCAGGCTCTATTCCAGTCACCAACACAGTTGTCATGACTTTAATACCTCATGTAACTTCTTGATGAATGCTCTGTCAGCAGAGAGACAGACATGTTCTTATTAAAGTCATGCTCAGCAAGAAGTCAGAAGTCCATACCTACAGCTGAGCTCAGATTGGTTTTTCTAAAAGTAACCAAAACAGTACAGTTCAACTACTGCAGGTGTTTAATAGTTCATGCTAAAGGACTTGGGTCTGGCAGTTCCCCCCTCCTCTTTCATTTTCAGGATGTGTGATGCCACCTGGTTGTGCAAAGACATGCCCCTCTTTTCCGTTCACATGGGCTGCAGATGCTCTTTGAGGCCAAGCTCTGCCTTGCTTTTCCCATAATGCAGTATACATCCTGATACTTCCCTGAAGGGGGCTGTTGCAGGACTGTGTGTAGAGCATTTTGCAGTTCCTTAATACTTGTCACTGGAGGCTTTGAAATGCCATTACAAAAAAAACTATCTATGATCAGCTGACTTTTTCCTTCATGTATTGCTAATGTCTAACCATTCATCACTGTTGTTGCTTTCCAGAACATCTCTATTATGAGGGGCCAGTCACACTGGGAATCAAAGAAATCCCTCAGGTAAGTTGGTCACAGCTGTGTTCCCAAGCAGAAAGGCTTTCCAGATGAGATATGGTCAGAGGACTATCAGCAATCACCTCAGCACATTACAGGCTTCCTCACCTGGCACACTGGATCTATATAGTGTTTTATATGAATAATCCTTTTCAATATGAAATTAAGTGGCTTTGCTTATAAAGAGTTACAGAGGCACTACTATCCAGCGACAAAGATTTTTCTTTCAGGATAGCAGATGTCTGTACCAGCATTAAGTCAGACAGCCATAGAGTTCTTTAGTAGGCTCCCCCTCTCTTACTCTTAAAATAGCAAGAAAAGAAGCAGCTCCAGGGAACTCCCAAGAGACCAAGGCTGCAATTTTTCTCAGTCCTTAGTGAACTGAACAATTTGGAGCAGCTCATTCATCCTCTCTGGCTATAAAGGCAATTTAGATAGCTATTGCAACTGAACGGGTTCCACTGTACATACATGGTGTCAGGCAGAGAGACCAAGGTCTTCTAGGTGGCAACTGAAGGTACAAGTTATTAGGCCAAGAACACTTTCTCTGGATTTATGGAGTCTTAAAATAATAAAATAACTTCTTAGGAAGGTGAGAAAGTAGGCAGTACTCTAGGCACTGCTCTGAATTTCCTGGTCATCCATTACAGATGCTTTTTACTGGCAGCCTTCTCCACACACAGCTAAGTCTCCTAGAAGTTCAACCGAATCACACTGCAAAAAAAGATAGATTCAAATGCTGAATGCAACATCTTAGCTGGGCACAGCATGAAGATATATTTGATCAGTACATAATAAAGGATTTTTTAGAGGCATACAATGAAGAGATTGAAGGGAAGAAGGCAAGGTCTTTGATTATCAAGGCATCTTGTTGAGAATGTGGCAAAGAAAGGATCACAGTCATCACTGAAAAATCATAGAGTTCAGGTGGTCAGTCAAATACCCCTTAGATTTACTCAGAGAGGCATAGCATGAGCTCTCAGTTCTTCAGCAGCAGACATAAAATGTATGTCAGAGGCTCAAAGAGGAGGTCTGGTATCTGCTCAGCACTGAATTGCTCCAGGCAGGAAAAGAAAACAGGATCAGAACAGGGATACAGAACAAACACATGAGTCCCAAAGAACCAAGCTTGCCAAGACCTGCAGAGGTGATAACAAGGATAGCTGGCTTCTGGGAAGATCAAGCCTCCATAAATGCTACCATCTCACATGTCTCAATCTTCCCTTGGTGATAGGAACAACCAGGACCTTCATTTTCACAAGGCTTTCACACAGGGAGCTGGACCCCCATTATGCAGGCTGTTATCCCACCCTAACCAGCCTGCTTCCCTAAAGGCTATACCTACAGAGGCAGTGATGAGCACTGCCTTTTGATGCCTCACACAGGAGTGCCTTCGCTCACATCAATCATCATCCTGCTTCAGAAGCAGCTTTACTAACATACTTGTGTAGTAAAGCCTCAGGACAAACTGAAGAATAGGTCTTTAAACCAAGAAGAAGCCATAGAAACATGCACACAGACCAGTAAAACTCCAGTTCCGGGCAAATTAGCTGAATTTTCAGCTAGTTTCTGGAGCCAGAAGCTCCAAGACTGATCACAAGCCTCTTTTAATAACATTTTTCACCACAAGCATAAAATTATTCTGAAGGAGAAAAAAGAAATCGAATCACTAATAAGCAATGGAAATTAGTTATTATGAAGTCTCTTCCATTAATTAAACCATAAGCTTTTAGAGAGTTAACATGCTTGTATGAAAAGGAATAGGAAGCCTTTTTTGTTAATTAATCAATCAATCAGGCAAATAACACCATCCTTCCATGCTGACAAAAAGGAATGATTCCATACAGCAATCATCTTCTGCTCATTGCAAAGAACAGCCTCATCTGAGAAGTCTGAGGGACATTTGCACGCTCCACGCAGGAATTACAACCAGGCTCTATTCTCAAGAGAATGTTGCCACTGGGCCTCTCTCTAAATTTAGATTTTACTCTTAACTTGAACCTCTCTGTGAGGACACAGGCCAGGTAGTGCTTTAAAAATCCCACTGTAAAAGGCAGATGCCAAGAAGCCTTACTCATTCTAGCCTTACTCATGCCTCTGTCTACTCCACAACCAGAAGGGCTCTAAACAGGGCAAGAGCATTCTGTAGTTCAAAGCGAGGAGGTCACTGCTGCCAACCTCTCCTACCCCACATTTTGCTCCCCTACATGCTCCAGCAAAAAAACCCAGAAATAATTACTGCAGGGCCAGCAATATACAGTGAATAAAACCTAGTTCACCTCTTCTTCCAAATCTGTTTAAGCCACCTTGATCACCTCCCTGTACAGTGCTTCTCCAAGTGTCTGGAGAGCAACATTTTGACCTATACAAGTTAGCCATGACTTCGTTAAAGTTCAGATTTTTTTGCACTGTAATGATATAAGTTCTCCCCAAAGCCTGAATTCATATTTTCAACTACACAATTAGAAATAAGACTACTTCTTGTTTTATTATATAGGAATTCGTTATGGATTGAGTCATCCATACACACACTTCCCCCAGCGTGCTCTGTTATAAAAATTCATATCACTAACACTGAACAAGATCCATGTAAGAGAAGTGCCAGAGAACTGAGTGCCTCATTTTCCAGTTACTAAACAGCACAGGCCATATTGTGCTTGCTTATAAGAATCATGAGAATTTACACAGATTTGAAGGAATTTTTTAATGCAGCAAAACATTTCATTCCCCTTGCACTGTTTAATTTTCAATTTGTGCTGTCAGCATTGATACCCCTGAGGAGAGTATTTTGGCAGAAAATATGGGCACATCCTTTACCACCTCTGAAACATTTGGACCGGGAGGGTTTTGGAGTAACTTGATGGGAAAAGAATTGCTCTGTTTCTAAAAAGAGGAGTCAGAAACTTAAGCAGTTATATAGTACTGAAGGGCTAATCTCTTGCTTTGCATTTTTCTCATACAGGGAGATTACACTCTTTCAGCAAAGCTGACTAATCAAGATCACGTCATCGTTGCTTGTGCTGATTTTACTGTGAAAAATTATTTAGACTATTATTAGCAACAAACCAATTTCATGAAAGCTACAGACTACCAAAACTATTCAAGTCAAGTAGGCTGCTTGCATGCTACAACGATTCTGAAGAAAATAATCCTCACATGGTGATTCTCATGCTGTTCCTCTTTATAATTTGCTATTTTCAAGAAGTTACTAGATCCTCTAGTGGTAATTTTATCTCTAAACGCACACTGTAGCCTACTTTTTTCTTCTAATATATACAGCTGTAAGAAGAAAGTATCCAATACCAACACACTCATCTTAGGATGAAAATAGAATGAGGCAGAACAGGCGAGAGCCTAAACACTTTTTGCAGTAAGTTATGGAGGTATCCATTTCTAACACAGGCTAGAAGATGACTTTCACATATATCACATATTATGCAGTTACAGAACTCAACATCTTAAATCTTCTCTGGAGCCTGTCTGGAGATTCCACCAGCACAGCTTTTGTTATAACACAGAACAAAAGGAAATAGGATGAACGTGCCTTTTTTCCAGTGATCGATGTCGTGTCACTGGATTCATATCATTCTAGTCTTCTGGAGTCTACCTGGAATGTTTTGTTCTGTAATGTCTTTTAAGTGATGCGTGAATCATTCTGTACTTAGGCTATGTGCTCTTCTTGCTTCTCAATAAAGTCATAATGAAAGACTGTTTTTTCTCATTTTTTGTCATGATTCTTGGATCTCTCCAAAGTTTAAGGGGGAAAAGGATGATGAGGGAAACAAGTTCAAAGAGCACATTTTAAATATGAAGTATCAGTCATGCTTACACATATTTTATATTCACAGAGGACAAGCTGTTCCTTGCTTTGAAGCCCCAGGAGAAGTAACACAAATTATACTCCAAGTGCAGCACATCCCCAAACCATCTCATTCCAGGAGCCTTTGTCGCTGACATAGCTGATGGGTAGATAGATAACCGAGCACACGGCAGCACATGGGATTACAATCTTGGCTTGGAGAGTGTAGAGACCTGTTTGGGATCTTGCCATGGAGTAGAGCTGAGTTAGGATTTGAAAGGGTATAGGCAGGAATCAGAGACACAGGAGGCTCCAGGAGCTGAGCACAAGTTTACAAAGGCTGGTCACAAGCATTGGGCTGTACGACTCATGTTGGAGAGCTTCAGCATTTACAGCTAGGGTAGCTGTGGCTCACATCTGGCCACCCAGGAGCTCTGGCATATGGCCTCCATCCTACACACCCACATTCTGCAGCTCAAACAAATTCCTGAGCAGCCAAAGGATCCCTGGTGCACAGATGACCAACACCTCAGAGCAGCCAAGAGCTAGCAGCAAGGGAGAGTCTCTTGTTTTCTTGTTGTGCAGCAAAACTCTCACCTGCTATCCCAGCAACAGAGAGCAAGTCTGAGACCTGCTCACACAGGGAGGCTGAATGTGAACCAGCAAGCACACAAGATGGTATAGAGCATATTAAATACACTGATCTTTCACCCCATTTCTATTACACCCTGGTTTGGAGAGGGGGAAAAAGAAGAAAAGAGAGAAAAGAGAAGGCCAAGGTGCTCATCACAGCTTTGACTGCCACTCCCCAAATCATGTTTCAAATTATGCTGTTTTGGAAACAATTCTCCAAGACACCATCATTGCTGCATTTGAGGTCCACATAAACAATAAAATAGTATCACTATACAGACACAGGAACTTTTTTTCTCCTCATGCCAGCAGCTCTTCATCTGACCCCCATGATTCCCATGAGATATCAGAAGAACCATACCTTGAGGAGAAGCTAACAAAATTCCATTCAGCAGCAGCATTCGTGAAAGATTCCACTTGCTCAGCTCTGCTTCACTGCAATCACACAACAAAACCACGATTAAAACCCAAATTCCTGCCACCAAGCTTCTTGGTCTGTTATCTGATGAAAGATTCAGCAGATTAAAAGCAGACACAGTGCTAGTTCAAGCACTTGTATTTGAAACTGATTTCATAATAGCCAAGATCCTCTTAGCCAAATTCAACAGGCTCCTTATAGCCTTGGGCACGTCTGAAGGGGCCCCCAGGCCCACCACAGCAAACAAGCCAGCTTTTGCCTCCACATAGTACAGAGGCTCCCCCAGAGCATCTGTAGCAGAATCTGCTGTAAGAGGTCTCAACAGACTAAAGAACAGGAATTCAATCTCTAAAGCATCAAACTTCTGGCCCTTGAGATCTTCTGACCCTTCACTGCCCACCTCACGCATGAAATTGCAGAGCCTTACTCCCAACACCAGGTGAACAGCATTTGGCTTCCTATCACAAAAACTGCTTGCCCTTTTTCTATGGGAATTAAACTGAAAAACCAAGACTATATCTCAAACTTACATTTCACCACTTAACCTGGAGCTTTCTCCATAGAGGAAAAAGGTATGTTTGTCATACCACAGAGACAGGGAGATTTGTTGTCTAAAGATCATTCAGGTGTTGGAAGCTCAAGACCTCTGCTGTCCTCTAAATTAATAAGTGCTTTACTCCTTCAGCCTAAGAATTGCCTTGGTTTCTTCCTTGAATTCCTATTTCTAATCAGACACCATTTTGGCATGGTCAAGCAACAAAACCAGAGTTCATCTTCACTGATCCCAGCACAGCAAAAGAGTCCCTTGCTGTCTCAGAAGATCTATGGTATATTCACCTGAATTCTAGTACATCTGGCAGCTACTGCAGTTATTTTTCTGAAGGAGCCTCAAAAAGCTTAGTAAGGGCACTGTAGCAAGAACCAGGCTCTGAACACAGCTCAGTTGTGCACAGGTGAGAGCAATATCCTCCAGGGAAATGCAGCCTGAACAAGAAGGTGGTGGGGTTTTGCTAAAACAAAGATCCACACATTTCCACATAGATTGCCTTGAAGCAAGGGGGTATGAGGCACAAGTGACCCCCATGGTCAGATTCTGGGCCAGAATCTCAGCCCTTCCTGGCAAGATTGCCTGAATTGGAAGTGTCTTTATGCTGTTACTTCTGTTATGTTGAAAGATGTTACTCTTTCCATAAAAATCCATTGCTTAAATTTCTCATACACCATCTCCTACGCTCTCCAGTGCAGCCCTAAAATAATCCCAGCGTGGCTGCATTTTGTTATTTTGATTGCGTTCTGCAGCATGAAAAAAGAGAGTAGGGGGAGCAGGAACATCTAAATGATGTGACTCCAAATGAAATCAAGTTTTTTGTTTCAAAAGACACAAGGGAAGGTAAAGTATCTTATCTTTACCCTCAGCTCTTATGTAATGGACCATGATGATGAATCCACCTAGAGCACAAACTCCAGTCTCTTTCATGGATCATTCTGAAGTAACCTTCCCAGGACTGACAAATGCTTCAGTGAGACAGATGGGATGGGAGTCTGCTCCCCAGGAGCTCCCACAGAGCTCAGGCAAACACAATGATCAGTGTGCTACAAATATACTCACTGATCAGCTAAAGCTGAGATAAAACAGCTACTACAATATTTCTACCAAGTCATGCACACCCCAGTCACAGGGACTTCTGTGTCCCAGCAGGCAAAGTCTCAAACTGCCAGACACGAACAGATCTCCCACCACTCCTTCATACCAGCACATCCCTCGTTCAGTGTGAAGGTCCACCCACAAAGCCAGCTCTCACCCTGCCTCCTTACAGGGCTGTAACTGCTGAGACCCTCATTTCTGTGCAGCAGTAGGATGGGGCATATGCTACAGGGGTCAAGCAGCCAAGAACAGGAAAGCCTTCCCAGACCTCACATATGGATGCAGGACCTTCCTCATGCAGTGCAAGAATGCTGCTGACTGTGGCAGATACGAGGACAGAAAGTCACACATTTTACCCTGGGAGAGCAAGGGGGAAGTCTTGCTTGAATTGCTCTGTCAGCCTTACAGATTGCTTCCGTTTCCCCTCAACAACCACACCGCCAGGAGGCCTCAAAAACAAGTACTCTGGCCTAGCATTGGCTGGATAATGTGGAGCTATTTAAAAATAAGAATTGTAAAAAAATATATTATGAAGCAATCCGTTGCAGTCTAACACCCACAGGGGTAACTTCCTGCTGCCTGCTCTCTTTCTTTTTTTGCTGCTCAGCCCAGTCTCCCCTTGGAGGCAGGGACTCTCTGGTGCTTCAGCACTGCCCTGACCCAGGAAGGAGAGTTGTTCATATCATGAGAGCTACATTCAAGCTTCCAGCTTCCCTCTTGCCTCTCTTGTGCAAACACATTATGAGTTGGCCTTAAAATTAATCTGAACTCAAGCGCACAGATGTCTACAACAATCTCCCCAACAAAGTACAAAATAAATAAAAGAAATACAGAATGGGCAAAACAGGTAAGGAGGAGAAAAAAAAAAAAAAAACAAACACATGGAAAGAAAGTCAGAAATAAAGCTGCCTTTGTTCTGCCCTTAGCACAAAGTGAGATGCAAGATGTTTGCATAGAAAGATCCCACCCCTGAGGACTTAAAAACCTTCTCCTCCCTCTGTTTCTCTCATGAGACTACTCTGTTTCTCACCCATGTACCTTCTCCCAGAAGCTCTTCAAGTATTTCGCCAGCCAGTGAGACTGAACAAGAACGCCACACTCACCAACTGAGCCCCCCCCCACCAGACATCAGGCTCCAACCATGGAGCCTGAAAGGATCAGAGAGATGTTTGTTTCAGCCAAGAGACTCATTGCCAAGAGGGATTCAAGCAGCTCTTGTTGGAGGAGAAAGGGGGAACCCCGACCAAAGAGATCAGTCAGAGAAGAGGCTCCGGAAGGGAAGAGCCTGGGGCTCAAGGTGATTTCTGCCAGCGGGCTATTTTGTTGATAAGGATTACACAGCTACTCAGTCTGCCAGACATGAGCCTGCAAATGGTAAAGCATTCTCTGTTGGCCCTATGATAATACCTATACCATCTAGTTATACAATAAGCCTCAGGTTGTTTTCCTAAACCAGGCAGTTGCTGGCAAAGCTAAAATATAAGCTACTGTTGTCTCACACTGCAGTAAAGCAGCCTCACACAATTTCCTTCTCCCTCCTGATACTTTCTTCTATACAGCTGCACAGATGATACTGATGCCATCAATGCAAGACCAGGGCACTCCCAGTCCAAGCAGGGAACAACTTAAAAGAGGTTCAAACTCCAACCACTTTGATCTGGGGAGTGGCTCCACCAGAGCCAAAATAAATGTTTGCTGATAATCCCATGCCCTGTTTGCTTGTGTGGCTCCCATTTTATTAGCCTTCCTATGGTAAATTTTACAGCTGGGGTTAGCAGAGTGATAAAATGCACAGATTATATTCTTCACTGTTGCTGGTCTGCTTCTCCCCAATTTAACGCAGCTTTACCTTGAAAAAACAAACACTTTGATCCAGGATGCTCTCTTGCCCCTTGCAAACCTTCACCTCCTTCTACTACCTGCCAGTCATCAGTTCAGAGAACAACAGCCTGCTCCAGGGTGGGAGGAGAGCGAGTCACAATCAGATTTCCCTACTGAATGCTCTTTGCAAGAGCACTCAAATCAGAGATCCTCCTCAATCAGTGCACCACTGACAGCGATTTACCCCTCCCTCCCCACAATGTTCTGCCTGGGCTCCAACAGGACCCCTCAGAGTACAAATAAATGCAGGATCCAGACCACAGAAACTTATTGGCATCCTATTATTTGATTTCTCACACCGTCATCACTGAAGCAGAAACTTCAGCATCTATGCAGTAAGTTTTGGCCCCAAACAGAATACTGTAACTTTCATCTCCTCATTCTTGATTTATTCAAATTATGCCCCAGCTATTTCTCATTTTGAAAGCCAAGAGAGAAGCCAGCAGAAGAAAGGGACTTGCTTTGCCTTTATTTTTTTCCAAATTCAAACTCCTCAGATTGAAAACTACGCTAATCTGCATCACTTAGCTGGAGACACCTTTGTTCTATCTATAGAAAAATCAAAGATGAACCAATTTATTAACTGTGGCACAGCAAAAGCTGAAGAAGCTGTCAGCAGCTCTCTAGTCCCAACATGGAATTCCTATTGCTTTGCAGCAGACTAAGAAATTACTGTTCAGCCTTTAATGTTGAATTTTATGAATGGCAAACGGTTTTGCCCCAGAGCTTGTATTTATTATTCATAACTTGGTCTGTTCCCTAAAAACAGGAAAGCAACATCAAATTCAAGGCCTCCCTGGATTCCTAGAGAACTACAGACCCAGTTCAAGAACACACAATATTTTTCCATTCCTAACTCTTTTGTCAGCATCTCCAAGGGTAAACACATAACAAGAAGCGTAAGAGTTCAGAAAAACATTGGTACCTTGTGGATGATGAGTACAAACAAACAGGCCTAGAGACACTACTGCAATGAGCTTTGGTACTGCAATTGCAGAAGGTGGGAAGCAAATAACACTGCAGGATTCTTTCACCTCCAAGTCACTGCTGCTTGCTCACACAGTCTTCTTCTATGCTGTTGTCTACAACAGCAAACTGCTCTCACTGACCAANAAAAAAAAAAACCAACCAAAAAAAAAACCCCAAGTACAGCCAAGCGAAGAAAAATACTCAAGTAGACACTTGGGTACCTCTGGATTTAACCACATCAGAGTATTCTGTAAGGGAAAAAGAAATTTTAAAAAGATCAATCTTAGTCCAACTGTGATAACGATTCAGGGAATTTTTTTTTTTTGTTGTGTTGGCTTGACTGAAACAAACTCTCCGTGCAGACCTTCATATAACTGATATCAGCCTCAGTATTAAGAGGTAATTTCTCTGCTAATTTTTTGGGGTTTACTCCCCTTAGGATAAAACCCCCAATACAGGTGAGACTGAGCTAACAGACAAATATTAGATTTTGAAGACTTTCTGCTTGAAGTCAGGGGATGCAGCCAGATCAAGCAAAGCACTTTTGTCTGGAAAGAACAGTGGCTAACAAATGGATTAAATGGAGGAACCTTCCAGACACAGACTGGGACCACACAGCAAAGAGGACTTGTACGACAAAAACTCGCCACAAGCTATTTGAAAGAAAGTCCAAAACTATACAGTTGTATCTTTACAATATGGGGACTTCAGTAGCAAAATTGGCTGAAGGAATTCCTGGTTGTGTCAGGACACTGGACTTGCGCTGTAGTCTTATTTACTTATTTTAGGCTCAGAAAATTCTCTGGCCTGGCTCATACCACAAAACCTTCAGCTGGGCTGAAGGATCGAGGTCCCAGGGTGCAGCATTGCTCCCATCAAAGTCACTGCTAAGGCTTCTGCATTTCCCCACTGCAGTGCTGCTCAGGAGGCACTACCAAACTACCAGGTTTTTCCACACCAGTGATTTCAAGATGTTCCTGCTTCCTCTCCTTCTTCAATAGTTACTACACCAACAGGAGACACCATAGAATGAGATGAAAGAGAGGAGGATGGGGAACACTGTGAAATAGAGATATAAATCCAAAGAACTTTCCAAAGTGGTACATCAGAGGGAAGATTAGAAAGCCAGTCTGCCGTATTGCATAAGTGATTACATTTTGTACCATCTAGAGGAAAAAAACCCAACACCCATGCAGTTACTGGAACGCCTGCAAAGCTAAATTGTTTCCTTAGAGAGGGAAAAGCTGCCTGTACCTATAAGGTCCTGTACATCTCTAAGTGCAATTGAGACCACGTTGAAGCAGCTGATGTGCCTCAGGAAGTGCACCCTGCTGAAGAAGGCCTGCCCCAGCTGCTCTGGGAGTCATCACAAACAGCATTCACAGCCGAGCAGAGCACGGAGGCCCCTGGAGCTGTGCTCATGCCCATGCCACTCAGCTGTACACTCCCTTTCCTCCCTTGCACCCACAGAGGTTCATTCTGCTCTGCTGCACACCTGCTCACAAACTACACAAGCAGAAAGATGCTCACCTCTGCCTTGAGCTTTCTTCTTGGACTGGCTCTGCAAGGGTCACAGGAATTCTGTAGCCATGAGTGGGGAAACAAGGTTGGAAGTTAAGAGGTGCCTAAACTGCTCTGGGACTGTTACTTACATGCAGGGCAGTCCTGAATCATGCTCAGTTTTATGGAAACTCAAGTGCAACAGCAAAAATAATTTTGTGAATCCAGTCCTCTAGGGAAACCAAGGTGCCCTCCAAAGCTGAGACCTTGTTCTACTGGCATCCCTAAGGGCAGCTTTTTCCACAGTACCCTGAGCTACAGCTCCTTAGTCCCAAGTAAGTCCTAGCTCTCCAGCTGATCCCCTCCCCATCTCAAGGAGGAACTGAGATGCCATCCTCATGTCATCCTGGCTCAGGAGGTATTTGCAGCAGGACCCAGTGTAGTCTCAGCAGGGCTGCCTGCCTACATCCCTGCTGCCTTGTGCAGCAGCCCAGGTCCTATGTTAATTGGTACTAATAGATCAGATGCCAAGAGGATGGGACAATGGCTACCCCCTTAAACCAGGAAAATCTGGTTCTGTTCTAAGGAGAAATCTTTACAAGAGTGCCAGAGAAAAGGTGATTTAATTTCAAAGTACCTTTTTTTTTTTTCCTTTAATTAGCATGAAATTTAAATATCAGCATTTGGACAATTGATCTGACTTTACCAAAGAGGATCTCTCCTGTTGTCCCCACCCCACTGTGAATCAAAACATTTTATGTTCTGAGCCCCCCCCATCCCTGCATCCCTGGGAAAGGAGGCGAGATCAGGGCTTCTTTTCATCCAATGCAACAAAAACCCCAAACCGAAACAAACACACAAAAAAATGTAGGTAGCTTGCATAAAGTGGAAAAATCCTGTTTGGGCCAGCCTTTGCACACCAAAGACCGTTCCCGGCTGCTGCACTGACCAGGCCTAAAGCTGCAGCTGATTTCTCCCTTTGCAGCCCCGCAGCGTCCATCGCTTGGCGAGAAATCCGTGTGTGGGGCTCCACGGGTGCTGCTGGTAGCGAGTAGGTGTGCGACACGTCAGTGGGAAGCGGGACACCCCTCCCTGCCAGGGCCAGCCAGGAGGTGGCACTGTTAAACTGCTGAGCCTTCCCACTACACTGAATTCTTGTCAGGATTTTTTTCCTCCGCTCCTACCTC
>VZRH01005089.1:169353-236464 GCA_013397555.1 Urocynchramus pylzowi | reverse complement strand
AATTTACCTCTGAAAATTGAGATGGTAAACACACAGGAAAAAAAAAAAAAAAAAAAAAAAAAAAAAAAAAAGAGCTCGTTAAACAGACGGTGGCTTTGTGATTTCACGATTGTTTCCCTCTCGCATAAAGGGCTGGCCGGCTGAGAGGAAGAGGTTTACTCGGTGTAAGGTGATGTTATACAACTTTCTCCCTCTAGCAAGTGCCGGAACTGTTCTGGTTTAACCCTCTGACACCTTGACCCAGCCCATTCAAAGTCCCTTTTTAAATTTCTTTTAAGCGGCCTACACCCTTAACGCCCAGCAATGCAGAACACCTACCGAGCCCTGACCCAGCAGGCAAACAACAAAAGCGCCTTATCTCGAGGGACGCGTTATCGCCCAGCTCCCGCTCCCTGAGCAAACAGCAGCCGCGGCCGGGGACAGCCAGGCTCCTCTGCCCAGTGCCCGGGCTGCTGGACACTGAAACAGCACTGACCTACCCCTCTCAGAACTTTGTACCACGATTTGCTGAGCTGGGGGGACAGTCTTTCCTCCTAGGACTCAACAAGTCCCTAATCCCCAGGGAGGAGGCAGCGATGCCGCAAGGTTTTCCAGAATGCACGTCGGCACTTTCATGTCCCAGCAGGGCCCCGCGGGAGCATGGCTTGTTCACTGAAGGGAGGTGACTGAACAAGCTGCTGCAGTTCACAGCAGTGCTTTGACTCTCTGTGAATTTGTAATAAAGCTCCAAGTGGGCAAAACATTGTCAAAACTTCATGACATTATCTCCACTCACACTTTGATAAAGCAGACATCAGCTTTCTTCATAGACACCCCTCCCCATCAGCAACACTCACTACAGTGCAAAGCCCCATCATCCAGAAATTATTGATATTCCTGCAACTATTTCATCATCTGTTTTTAAGAAAAAGATGAGAATGAGAACATATATGCTGGATTTCTACTTCTCAAACTTGTTTAGCAGCCGTGGAAGCAACAGGTGGGAAGTAACTAGCCAGCTGTGACCCGCTGGCTCTCCCGGAGCTGCATCTGGCCGTGGCTGGAGGGAAATCAGTGGTCGGAGGCTCAGCATGGGAACTGCTCACCTACACCATTTCTACTTTCAGGGCTTCAGAGAGTTCACAAATGAGTGCTGCTCCCTTGAGTAAGGAGGTCCTCAACTGCTCAGCCTGCCTGTTTCAAGTAACAGCCCAGATGAGTCATAGCAAAGATTGCAGTGTCTGTGTCTTTTTTTAGTGAGTTAAAAGTTCTCATGGCCACTTTTTTCTTCCCTGAAACTTGGCCCTTTTCTACCACAACTACAGAAACTACCAGCAAATAGGGCTTTGCGAGCCAGGTACTCCAGGACACCAGTGCCCCAGTTGCTGGCTAGACAGGCCACAGGTTCTTCTCACCACATGAGTGCCACACACCTCACCTTTCCTGAACATCACACGTCACACACAGATGGAAGAGCCAATCTGTGTATGTGCAGACAGCTCAACACTTCTCAGAAACACTGCCTTTTTTGGAGGCACTCAGACAAGCCTGTGCCCACCCTGCTTTCCTCTAAGGCCATCAGAAGGATGATGCTGAGCTGGTGGAACCAGAGAAAATAATTTTCCAAGAGCTCCTGGGATTCATTATAGAAACTACCCACAAGCACTGATTTTTCTGGAAACCAAGCCAATTGCCAGCTTTCCTGAGGGCATGGCAGCCTCTCCTCTCCCACTGAGAGAGCTCACACCTGGCCTCCTGATACAGAAAAGACCATCATGAAACACAGATGGGGCTGTAATGCCTCAGCTGCAAGAGCACTGCCAGGACCAGCATTTAAGAGTAGCCCAATGCCTGCTTTGAAGGGCTCTCTAAACAGGTGGCAAGGACCAAGCCAGAAGCCTTAGAAATTGCCCCACTGGGACCTTACTTGTCAGAGCAAATCTAGTGTCATACACCAACATAATCCTAGTGCCTTGCAAATATAAAGTTTCCAGTTAGACAATCATCTTGATTTTTATCAAAGCCACTTTTCTAGGACTTTACCACATGAAGAGATATTTATCACTGAAGTGTTAATGACTTAAGTATCGTTTGTGTCCATAGTAAGAGATTATTTCAGCCTACATTGACAAGACAAAGTTGTCTCAGAACTAGAGGAACACTAACCCCAGCACAGTACTACTGTTACCCCTTCTGACCTCTGCAGCCAGCCAAAAATGCAGGGAGTGGTAAGTTTCCATTACAAGCAGATTTGGTAGCTGAATGGGGTGTTCCCTCCATTCCTTGCAAAGAATGCACAAATTCTTTTTTTCTCACCCCCCAACGATGAACACAGGAGAGATCAAACAAGCAATGTATTTGCTCACATTCTCATGTCACCTTTTGAAATTCATTTAAACTCTGTTTAAAAGCCTCTTCTGACTTTGACAGTGGCCCTGGCTATTCCTGCTCCAGTACTCAAGGACACTGCCAGTTGTGGGCCACTGACCCTTTCTGTGCCAGAAATTACTGCCCTGCAGAGTGGATAACTGAGCACAGCGTATATTGGTCCCAAGCCACCTCCAGTAAGAAGCTGGTGTGCTAGCAAGCCTGACAATACCAGGCATTAATAGATCTGCTCAGCTCCTGCAGCAGATACACAGCCCCTTCGTTAACAGCTTCAGCTGCCAACACAAGAGTCACCAGATTTTGTTTCTCTGAGAATCACCCTCAGATCACTGGCTCTTACATTCTCACAACCTCTGTCTGCAGCTGAGCTTCTCCTTCAGGCCAGCACAACCATCCCTGCTATCCCACAGCAAGCTGATGCTATTGGGAAAAAAAAAAAAAAAAAAAAAAAAAAAAAGAGAGAAAATAAAGGGAAAGACAGAAACAGGAGGCAAGGGGAAGGAAAAAAAAAGAGAAAAAAAGGGGGAAAAGAGGAGGGGAAAAAATAGGATCAGTGTTGAGGGAGATGAAGGATACTGGGTTTGTGTCTCCTTGGGCAGCTCACTTCATAGTCAGGAAGGAGGAACAGAGGAAAGGGAAGAGCTGGAACTAGCCATTTAGACTTCCTCGGTCATTACAAGAACACCATCATTTTCCCTTCCTCAATCCTTTCACACTTGAAAAACCAGTAGCCAGCTGAAGCCCCTGCTGCCCATCATTTGTGAGGGAGGGATTACAGTATTTCCACCTTCAGGTAGCATTAGGGGTCTTAACTCTTTCCTACTTCTGCCAGTAAAGGGGAGCAGTGTGTGCAGATTCTCCCTCCAGCACCAGTTTTTGTGAGGCTTAATCTGTTTGCAGTTTGACCTCAGTCTATTAGTGTCTGCAGCAGCCCTTGCTGAAATCGATAGAAAAGATCCCCAATTAAGGCAGGAATTAAATTCCTTCCCTTTCCAGGCAGTCTTGAAGTATTTCTTTCTGTTCTTTAACACTGCTGCATCCTTTGTGCAAGGAGAGGGCTAAAATGGCCCCTTCTACTCAATTTCACCAAAGTGAAAATAGGGGAGGATGAGCCTGACCTGAAAATTGTACTCCAATCTGTGTTGCCCCAAATAAGGCCAAGAGATGTTTTCAAGAGGTTTAATTCTGTCTTCTTTCATTGGGATTGTAAGGCTGGTCACAAAAGTATCATTATTGAATTGGTTTCCTGGTTTTTTAGAGGATAGACACTTGTGGCTTGAGAAATACTTGATCTTTTCCCATGAAGGGGAGAAATTAGGTGTGCTTCCTTCAGGTATGGGATGGGTTTTCCCCCCCTGCTGCCCCAACTCTAGGAATACAGAATAAACATGGCCTTATCTGGTTTTGCAGAGATCAAGATGATTTCAAGGCTGAGTATCATGTGCTCTCATGACTTTTGTGAAAAATAAGAGTACTGAATGCTTAGGAAAGCAATGCTCCTAAATACTTGGGCATTAAAAGTACTAACTGCATTACTTTCTTCATTACTGTGATGCCTTCTAGGCTGGTCAAAAGCTCTGTGTTAAGAGACAATAGTAAGGACTTGTTTAGTGCATTCTAACAAAAGGGAATGCGCTTTTTTTCTTTTTTTTTATGTTACAGAACTTTTTAAAAAATCTTAATCATGCTTGCTCTCACACTATACTAACAGCTGACTCAGAAGACCCTGATCTATTTTGCCTGTTGACTGAGCTCAGTAAAGGAAAAAGCTAACAGCTACACTATGAAGAGTCTGTTATATACCCAGAAGATTATTGTCATTTTAAGTGCCAGAGTTCCTAATAAAAACACAAAAGTGATAGGCCCGTGAATACTCCCTTAAGTAATGTTCAATATTCCAGTGCCTGAAATCCATGACAGAGTAATTATTATCTCTGTTTTGCTTCCCAGGGAAGCTGAGGCCAGTAGCACAGCTGGGAATCTCCCACACATCCAGATTGCCAGCCCAGCACATCCCCACTAGAAACTAACTGTCCCTTTCCTGTCTCTGACATGCCTCTGGATCCTCAAGCAAGAGGCTGCCCCAAGAGGACCAGGGAGCCAGCCCATGACTCACCTGCTCCCAGACTAGTTTCGTCCACCTCTCTCCTCCAGCAGGGAGGGAGAGGGGCCGTGCCAGCTCCCCACCCGCACAGGCTAGAGCAGCGCAAGACCTCAAAGCTTTGCGAGTGCCCAGAGCTGGTTCGGCTGCAGCCAGGGCCAGCCACAGGCACGGTGTCGGGGGCGGTGCCAGCACACACCAGCGCCTTTCCCAGCCCCTGCTGGAGCGGACAGCACCAGGTGTGCTGCTGAACCAGACCGGGCGCGGCTCTCAGCCATTACAACCAGTCCCCGAGATCCTTCACCTTGAGTCAGCCGCTGGCAGGGCTCCCAGGGAGGCAGTCTGCTTTGCATCTTCCATCCCAGGACAGCCCTGGCACTTGGGAGAGGATGGGCACACAGTGCTACACCTCTGTTCTAGGACAGCGTTACAAATCCTTTTGGCTAACGTACACTTCTATAGGAGGGAATAAGCAGTGTCTAGAAGGCATTGACTCAAAACAGGGTTAAACTGCTGGGATAAACACGCACCAACCCATATGAACGCACTGCTACGAGCTGACAACCGGTTTTTATCTGGTTAGCACTGTGCTCATCAATTAATTACAGACCAGCATGCCCACACCATAGTTTCTCTGTGATTTAGTCAAGTCAATTTTCCAAAACACGCTTAACTAAACCAGTCACAAGCAAATATGTAGAAACATATTTCATGATCAGGGACAGTAGAGTACAGTCAGGATTCTCAGGCACACAGGGCACATAAATGCAGCCCTTCCCAATGCATTATAGAAACTTGCTGGGGCTGCTCCCACTACCCATGCCCACTCCAACCCTCTTGCAGGGGCTGCTGCACTCCCCAGTGATGCTAGGGGAAAGGGGCACATGGCTGCATCTTATTTGCCTTACGTTAGAAGGGTAACATTAAGTCTAAACTGCTGAGGAAGGTTTGTGTTCGCCCCCAGCCTGCAAAAGGAAGGTAACAAACAGCTGAGGAGCAGTAGCATCTTAAACAGCTGCAGCTGTTTCCCCAGTGAACGTGATTCAGAGCCACAGTGTTCAAGAGCTGAAGCTCAGAACATAGCAACGATTCTTGCAAAATATTTTGCTTCTTGTCTTTTCTTTTTTTTTTCTCTTCTCCCCCACACAGCTTTTTAACCTCTTGGTGCCTATGCTAAGTTCCTCCCAAAAATAGGTTTCAGGGTGGAACATACTTGCCACTTGATCCATGGCTTGCTAAATTTAGCCAAACACAGACTGCCTGTATAAGATGGGTCTCTTGAAATGTCAGTAGCCACAAGTAAAGTTGCCAATGTCATCCAGGAAGTGGGAGACCACGGCAGTTATATTTTTTACTTAAAATAATAATAAAAAGAAACCTTCATACTCTGTGGAGATGCAACCATAAATTTGATTCCAAAAAGTAGAGAGAGTAAAGAAAAGACAGACTTTAACAAAGCAGCACTTGAGCCAGAAGAAAACCTTTGTTTTAACATATGTAGAAGAGATTAACTCTTCGCATTTGACTAGAATCACTAAAAGCTGAAAAAGACAACAACCCATCTCAAGTGGCTTTTGGCATTACAGAGTTAAAGTAGAAAACAGACTGATAGTCTAGAGGAAGGAAGGACTTGGAAGGAAAAGAATACACCAACACAACACACAATTCCACCTTCTTAAGTGTTTGATGTCAATCACTAACTTTATAAATATATAATTACTGAAAAAATATCAAACACCCAACTGGTCCTCTATTCAATAAAGCACCATGAGCCACAAAAACAGCATTCCCAGGAGAAACATGGAAAACTTAGGAGGAGTGACACCACAGGCTGCTAAAAAGCCTTTCTTTTGCAGTCCCTAGGCGGTTATTCTCCCTGTACTCCTTGCAGCATCTTAAAGAGACAAGTTCTGACACTCAGAATCAGCCTTGCTGTAAGTATTCCCAAAGTAGCTTAAAAAAATTATATATATATATTTATATATATATATGGACAGTTATCTATGAACTTAAGCCCATGTTTAAAGAATTAAAAATAAACAATATACTTCTTTAAAAATTATCTGGTAACAGTACCTTTAGAACCAGAGAAGCTCCTGTAGATGGAGTATCAGATCAGTTTATCTCTCCATGAAGGAGAAGACAGGAACCTGAACTAGGAATGATGCTTCCAGCCTCCTCTTCTCCCACTTCCATCCTTCCTAAAGGGAAAGTAAGAGCTGCTAGGGAGGCCAACTCAGTCAGAGGTCAGTCCCTAAGGCAAGCAAGTTCTGAATAAATAAGTTCTCCCTCAACTCCACTTTGCAAATCTCTCCCCCCTCCCCCGCTAGCATCCACAGACAGCCCTGCCAGGCTCTGTTAGATCTTACAGCTTGGAAATGACCCCAGATGTAAATAAGCCCCTCTCTATCAGCATGTAAGACCAGTCACCTGCTACACATTCAGGAACATGAACCACTTGCTGGGAGCTCAGCTCAGCTCAGCTCAGCAGAGGAGGTATCTAAACATGGGTGTAATTAAGGAATTGTTAGCATGCAAAATCATCATGGTTTGCACCCAAAGTATATAGAAAAGCTAAGCAAAAGCAGAGCTCAGCTGGCCCAGGGCTGCTGAGGTTCCCATCCCTGGATGTTCAAACAAATGAGGGCCTAAAGCCTGGAGGAGGTTAGGAAGCATGTCTGAATGTGGGGCTCTGAGATGAGGCTGGGGTATGGGTACACCCAGGCTCAAGAACTGTCTTGTGTTGGCAGAAGTGATGTCTCATATGTCAGCCAGTAAAATGTGATATTGCACTCTCCTGGCAAACAGAGACCCTAGCATTTAAGATGCCTTTGGGGAATAACCTGTTACATCTCAAATTTAGCTCACTGTCTGGGTAACACAGAGCTATTTTCAAGGTGAAGATGCCTGAACTTATCCTCCCAGAGACTGAGGCAAAAGAATGAGAGATTAACTGTGAAAAATGCATGCATATGGAGAACTAGAGCTGTTATTCAATATCATGCAACATTTTCCCATTTGAAGAGCTGCCTGACTCTTCAGATAGATAAGCTTCTGGCTGTGATGGGATGGTTGTGGGAAGGGATAATGCAGGGTTCTGGACAGCTGTGGGACAAGAAAGTGTTCACTATGCAACCAGTGGTAGAGATGCTGCAGTGTTTTGTCATCAGTATTTTGCAGAACCCTCCGTAAACTGTTGACCTACTTGCCCAAAGTCACAGGTAATTATCTTCATATCCAATATAAATTTGTCAGATGTGGGTGTCACTGATACTGAGACACTGTAATTTGCATCCTTTCTGGCATTCAGTGATCAGTAAAATAATCCTATGTGCAGAGAATGATTATGGCAGGAAAAAGGGGAAGATGCATGATTAAAACTGGTGGGTAGAGCTAACAGCATCAAAATTGTGCTGATTCATCTTCCCCATATTTGGTATTTTAAACTTAAGGTCCTTTCCTCCCTCTGCTAAATATCTCTAGGGTCAATTGAAGATCCAACAGGTATATAGCTTCACAGTCCCCAAGGCAGCAACATAAAAACATTCACCTTTTTTTCAGCTTGCTTAGAACTTTGGGAGTCCTGATGACTGCAGCACAAATCAGAAAACTCAACAGAGCTCCTTGGAGATGTTCACCAGCATAAAAGCTACAAGCTAAAAGGGAAGTAGGGCCTTTATTCTTAAATAATTCTTATTTAATTCTAATATCTAGCAATCAGTTGGATGAAAATCTCTCTTTGTTTAACATTCAACATCTGCTGTTTTATTAATGCCTCCATAAGCTACTAATCTGGGTTCCCCAAGGAAGACCTCCAGCAAAAAAACTCTGAAAGAAATATCAGATCTTAAAAACTGTGGGCCTTTTTCCTGTAAGAGGTGGGAGGGAGGGATGGAGCAGAGGGTTCAGAAGCACTTTCCAAAGTTTTCAGAGGCTTTGCACAGTTACACACTCTGTTTAGTTTCAGAGTTCCTGGCTGGCAGCTTCCACTTTTCACAGCCAACTGCAGCTACAAGCTGTGCATGTGCATAAACCCCCCAAACTAGCATGAGGAGGGCAAGCCCAGCAGGGAAATGCAGGGCATTGTCTGAGCAGATACTGTCAGATTTGTACACCTGCAAACTTCCAATCATAAGAAACAGACCTGAAGCATCATACTGGGCCAGAGCTCCTCTGGGTGCTAATAGTTTCAGAACCTGAGGCAGAGCCTTTGACTGCAAAGGTTCTTCCTGTTTGTGTTGTAAATGTCACTGTCTGTTAACGAGAGAGAGAACTGCCCAAGCTATGGCAGCATCACTCGGGTTACACTACTGTCTTGGCCAGCAGTGGGGTAAAACAACCATCATTTAGTCCAGTGCAAATGTTATTCTCATTAAGCTTGTGCCAAGTGATTTGCTAGTTCAGCTAATCTGAATTGGCTGTGGGTACCCAAATGCCAAATAAGCACTTTCCCCTCTTTAATTATAGTCTTTATGCTTCATGATTTAGGTTGCTCCTGTCATTGTTTGCAAGGAGGATGGGGTTGCATAACAGTGTGTAACACGATACAGCTGCAGACAGGGCTGCTCAACCAGCACAAGCCCAAATAGAGAACAGCTTCTTCTGTTAACCAGCAGCTGAACAACAGCAGGGAAATCTCACCCATCCCTTTTCCACTGGTAGGGGAAAGGGAAGGCCTGTGGGCTGTCCCTTTAGTCTGTTTATGTCCAGCTCATTATAGCCACCAGTATACCCGTGAGATACAACAAAATTCTCTTTGGTGAGTTCAGCTTAGAAGAAGAACTCAAACTGGTTCTGTGTGGATAGTTGCTTTTGGTGAGAGTTTTGCCATCTTTATTTGAAGAAAATGGGAAAGTCACCCCAAAAATTTCACTTTTAACTCACCAAGTGTCAAAGCTAGTAGGTCTCCCTCAGGCAAAAATCCAGCCTGTGTCAGCAGGACTGTTGGGTTTGTTTCATTTTGTTTTGTACAAGGCCTGTAGGATCCAGTCCAGCAACTCTTCGGCCATCATGTTTGGGTCCAGGATTAGTCCGAACTTCACCGGATCTTTGTATTTCTGAGGGAAATTCTGTGGGAAGAAGGGACAGTATTACTCTGCAGTTTTCTGTGGCCTGAAGGAGCATCTGAGATCAGTGCCTGGGACCAAATTTTTTCCTTGCATTCTTCAACGTAGTCCCTCTGAAGTCACTGTGACCAGATAAGCTATGGAGCATAGCACAGCCTTATGTGGATGCTTGGATGGAGTGACTTATTTTTAGCTCAAAGCTCTACCTTAAGGGTTGTCTGTTTTAACAATCCAGAATAGCCCTTGCTGTTACCTGAGAAAATAAATATGTTTAAAACCATACAACCACTTTAGAGCGTTGCAGATGCATGTGGATGTTCATGTTAGTTTGTAAGGCATCTTGCATCCCACTGTTTTAAAAAAGGAAGCTGCACAGATGTTGCCATTTTTAAAATCAGTGCAGTTTCTGAGGTAAAAACTACACTGCAGCTTAGTGGTTTTGCTGTTCTATCCAAAATAGAAATTTTAAGTATGTTCATTGTGATTCTGGGACATGAGATGTAGGATTTGTCAAATGAAATGAACAGCTGCACATGCTCTTTGCTGCACAGACACAGACTGAGGAATTTAGAAGCTGATGAGTGCTACTAGATATAGAAAGACCACCTGAAAATCCCACTGGTGCAAATGCTCAGCAACAGAGATGTGACCTAGAAATCCTTTTCACACGTGGCTCCTAGTTCAGTGTGTTGCACTGACCTATAATGGCAGCTTAGGAAAAGCAACCCGTGTAACAGAGCAGTTTTTTAACTTGGTGCATGCCCAAACCTGATCCAAGCACATCCCATAGCACTTTGGCTACCGAGTGTGGATTGCTATTAAACAGACTGCTGCCTACATTAGTCAGGAACATTGCTTACTAAGTATGTTCAGACTTCTGGTTGTCTTGCACCAGCCTATTATCTGATCTTAAAGAGCTACCCGGCATTCCCCGGCTGGTGAAGGCGTTGCAGATGGCTACGTGTCAGAACTGCAGCCATCTGCAGATCAGGTTGGTCTGCAGCTCATCATTCGCAGTTCAGGCAGCGAGGGAGGAGATGGAGAGCACAACAAAAGCATCTAAAACACGGCCAGCTAAACATGATTTCTATGCCAGTTCAATTTCCTTGGGACTTTCCCAGCATTCTTACCCCAACTGTTCGCAGCAGTGCTAAGATTCAAGATTTCTTTTTCTGGCCCAGGCATCCTAAGAGTTTTTCAGCCTGGCTGCAAAACTATATAAACAAGGATGAAATTCTGGCCCATGTAAATCATGGCAAAACTCCCACTGATTTGAATGAAGCCAGGCTTTCTCCCCACCACCCCCCTCCACCTTCCAAAATGTATGAACCCAGATTTTAAATATATTTTATAAATAGAGCACTAAAACTGTACTTTCCAGGCTGAATAGAAGAGGGAATATCAAGGATTGTAGCCTTGCTGTTTTCATTAAACTTTCACTGAGGCTGGTTAACTGTGGTGGAACTACAGTTGTGTTCCTGTGTTCTCACGGAGATTGTTATCAAAATTAGCAAAAGTAGCTAAGTCAAAAGAGAGAGAATGCTGTGAACAAAGTCAGGCCCCAGCTCCTGGGACTTTCTTCTAAGTGTTCTCAGGGTGCCTGTCTGTGTGCTTAACTGCAATTCATCTTTCATTCTCCCCTGTTGCTTATGGACTCCAGTCCTCAGTAGGATGCTAGATT
The DNA here is from genome assembly GCA_013397555.1 of Urocynchramus pylzowi. NCBI lineage: Eukaryota > Metazoa > Chordata > Aves > Passeriformes > Fringillidae > Urocynchramus > Urocynchramus pylzowi. The sequence goes on along the minus strand of VZRH01005089.1, from coordinate 225,249 downwards.
CCTTGGCAAAGAGATGCAGGCTGTGTCGGTACCATTCTTCAAACTTCACTGATCATTAACTCATCTGCAAAATTCCTTCCAGATATCTTACTGCTTCCCCAGTGCTGCTCCAATACATCAGCGTACCTCCAGACAGTCTTAAAGATTTTAGTTCTGGGAAAAAAACCAGAACTGCACAACACTCAATGAGCACCAGGCTTTTCAGGGAGCCTGTGTTGATTCAGGGAATGCTCCCAAGGGAACAACATGCTGTACCTTGCCCGCTGATAAGCAGCAGCAAGCCATTCAGCAGGGAACTGCATGGTCCCACTTCCCAAGAAATGTAATCCCTCTAAGTCAACAAGGCAGGCAGGGCACCGATAATTTTCTCCGAACAGAGCAGACATTATTACGGGTCTGGTAGTGAGTGAGCAGAAGTTGACACTATGTGTCTTCGTTACTACAGAAAAAATTCTCACAAACAGCTGTCTGAACTGTCTCCAACTGTTTGGGCAAGTCCAGAGCAGTGTCTTTCTGACCAGGTCTCCTGTGGTCTGCAGAAAGTTGATGGAGTTCAAGGGCTATGCTGTTTCTATTCTTTGCCCACCGTCTAAATCACATCTAAAGCTGTTAGGAAAGGCAAGTACTTCCCTAACAGGAGTCAAAGCAGGATGGGATGTGGCAGAAGCAAGGAGAAAATGATGGGGTTTGTACCGAGTGCAGGGAAGAGGCACATTAAACTGTGAAGAATAGTGAAGAGATCTCACCACACTTTCTCTCCAGAGATTTGTCCCATGCTATAAAAACACTGGGTAAAGTTCTGAGCTAAGCAGATTCCTTGCACTGAATGCACAAAACCCCTGGTGTCCCAAGGCTCGCAGGGACCGACAGCCATTAGAGGGCAGCAGGTATCTAATACATGGATTGATGGATCCCTTTCTGATACAGGATGTCCCAGTCTGAAGAACTCACTGGGCAAAACGAGACAAAAGATATTTACTTTAAAAAAAAATCTCCTTAAAGAAGCACTGTCAGCGAAGCACCTTGCCACAGGCAGTACAGCCACATGCCATCTAATGCCAGGAATGAAAGTGTTGTAATCTCATCCTGAATGAGCCATCCAACATCCTACCCAGCTATTATCCTGGAGATATAAGAAAGAATTGCATTTCTGGCAAATATCCTGACTTAACAGCTGAATGGAAGTCTGGAGTGAAATATTCATCCCATGGGCTACTCTCAGCTTCCAGCAATGAAAACAGAGAGGGGAGGAGGGGGAAAGCCCCAAGATACTTGAGCTGGGATACTTGTGACTTGAGCTGAGATACTCGTGATTCTGACATTATTTGTTTTGCAAGGAGCAATTACAGCTGACCCTGCCGTATAGGTACAATCCCCGTTGCCTTATGTCACCTGGTCCTCAGGTGAGTGGCCTGGCCACCAAAGGTGGGGTGTGCTCAGAAGACTCTACCAGCAGAGCATGCCCAGAGCAAGCAGCAGCATCTGCCTGGGGAGGAGGCAGGGCTCTGCCCCTTGCTGAGCATTCTTGAGCAGGAGGCACAGTTTCACTGGCAGCTCCTCTCCATCCCACTGATCCAAAGGTGAAGCCTCTCAGCAAGCATATGGCGTACAGTGGAAATTAAACCGGCCTGGCAAGCCAGCAGCCACTCGGCTCCCATCACTGAGAGCAACTCACTCCTCTGCTCGCATTGCCAACACTGAGGCAGCAAGGGCTTAAGCCCAAGTCAGAGACTTGAAGCACAACATGATGCCAGTGATTTCAAGTGACAGACACACCCAGAGGACTCCTTGGTCGTGGACTAACTCCAACAGCCAGCCACACACGGGCACAAAATGTCTGCAGGCCCCTGGGGAGGCCCCGAGCTGCTGCAGCACCGCCCTGGGGAGCCGACCGCACTCCCAGGCCTCAGCCCCACAGCCAGCGGCCAGCCAGGGAACTGCCTCCTTACATACCCTGAGATTACCCTGGTTTTAACAGGGGAAACTTCTCCTCTCCTGGCCACAAAACAAAATGGGTGCCCGGTCTCAGTGGTGCTTCCTTGCTCTCTAGGCAGGCAAACTGAGACTGCTATGGCTGCTGTAACGTGCGGGTTGGTGAGAGCCCTGCCTAGAGATCAGGACAGCCCTGCCAGCAGGGCTAATATGGCTCGTGGGGATCTGCCCACGACAGCTGTGCCAGCCCCAGGCATCTCCCATGGGGCAGGCAGGGCAGGGCTGTGGGGAGATGGAGACGGGCCCCGCTGCCACATTGTTGGGGCCGGAGCTGATGGCCCTGGGGGCTGACGGCTCTGGGGACCGACATGAGGGCTGGGCTGAGGGAGCCCTGGTCAGCCAGACAGGACCTCAGGGCTGGCGCTGCCCTCAGGGTCCGAGCAGAGCTTTGGATCTGCTGGGCCTCCTGCCCAGCACGGCACAGAACAGGCTTGGGCAGATGTCTCCTGCAGGACCTGGCAAGCCCATGGCTGCTGTGCCCAGTCTGCCTGCACAGGCAGTGACAGCCATGCACCCTTCCCACGAGCTGCCTGAGCCCCCTGCCCTCAGTTTACCAGTAGCAATGCCTGTCATCAGCCTCACTTCCCATCTCGGTCTCTGCATGCCAGGTTTATGATGGCCATTTGCTTTTGTGTCAGCATTGTCCTTTAACTGAAATAGCTCCTCTTCCTCCTTAGCATTAACCTCCAGGATGTATTTATAGAGAGCGATCATATCCCTCTCTCAGCCTTTGTGGTGCTAGACTAAATAAGCCAAGCTCTTTTAGTCTACTTTTATAACCTCAGCTCTCCAACACCCTAATCCTCCCGCTGCCTTTCTTTGCACCTGTTCCAGCATGAATCAATCTTTTTGAACATGAATGACCATAACTGCCCCTCATTGTGCACATGGCATGTCACACTGCTTTCTACACCAGAATTAGTATTTCCCTCTCTTGAGCACCAGAGCTCTGCATCAGGCAGCTGGGGACCTTGCCTGCCTTCCTTCCTCATGGGTGCAGAGTCATCCTGAATAACAAACTGAGTTCTGAGAAGACCACGATATGCTGGGGCAAAATACCACTGGGTAACAATGACACAGAGAAGCACATGATATAAACCCAGGAGCATCATATTTTAGCAACTAGAAAAAAATACTTTGGAGCAATGCTGTGGACAAGATTTTTTATAAGTTCAGGAGATGGAAAAATACAAAAATCCTTTTCTATGACAATCTCACACTTTAAAAACCTATGAAGTTTAATGTGGAACAAAACATTGTGAAAGGGCTGTGTGGAACAGGACTGTCATAAAAACCGTTCACAGGTGGCAAAATTATCCTTACAACAGAAGAACTAACCAAGTAAAACGTGTCCTATATGGCCACTGTCCCGCATGTCTTTTGCAGCATCTCTGCGTGCCTGTATTACTGTTCCTGTGTGGCTGCTATGCTCCTTTATCTTCCAGCATCCCTTTTGACACCCATGACAATCCATCCCAGTATTTCTGTCTTTAATCCTTCCACACTCTGACTGGTGAAAGGAGACATTTTGATCTGTGTAAGTGCAGTATTCTGAAAATCCATTACTTAGAGCAACTCCGGGGCTTTTCTGTACTCCAGTCTCCTGTGGTGAACAGTTAGGGATCCCAGTCACAGCCCAGATACACCACACTGGAGCCCATATCACATCTGACCACACAGCTCTGTTCTTTTCTGAGCCCCTCAAACACCAGATGCCTGTACTGATAAAGGAGGATGACCGTTCCATGTGCTTTCAGCTGCTGCCTTTATGCTATCCATCAGGATGTTTTCAAAGTCATGCAACACATGGACTCTGTTCTCCAGCAGTGCTGGGGAGGAAATGGGGCAAAGGAACTTCTGCCCAGCCTCCTGGAGACCTCCCTGCACCAGGAAATGGTCTTAGTGCCTCCAAAAGCATTTAAAGGTAAAGCAAAAAGCCACAAATCTTCAGGCTCTTCAATTGAATAATCAACCCTTGTGTTTCACTTCTCCTGTTTGTTTTCTGTGCTAGATGGGCCTCCTCCGTTTACAGAAGGTGACCCCAGGGAGCGGGCGCTGACCTCCCGAGGGGAAGCCGGTGTCCTGCCATGTGGCCATCCATGCCCAATGCACTCTGCTGCTGGGCACTAGGGGCCACTCTCAGAGCTGCTGAGCGCGGCCAGCAGCTGTGTCTTGTCACTGTCCTCCCCTCCCGCCCCTGCCTGCTGCCCTGCTCACTGGAGCTTAGCTGGGAACCGGAGGGGAGAACTAGGAGGGAGGCAGAGACAACTGGCAGGGATGAGGAGCCGGGCTGGTACTGGCTGGGAGCGGTGGGAGGGGGAAAAGGGGATGAGTTGAGCCTGGGAGAGGAAGAAGAAAAACATGCTGCGGCAAGTTCTTCCCCCGTGGAATCTGAAAAGAAGAAAGCTGGCTGCTGACAGAGATGATTAGGAAGCCCTCCCTTGCTCATGCCAACCCATCCCTGCGAAAAGCTGCCACTTGGGTCCTGCCCTGGGATTTGGTGTCAGAGCCCAGAGCTGGACCAGAGCATGATAATAGAGGGACTTCCAGCTTGCTTGAAACAGATGGGACACAAGATTCATACTCCCAGGATTCATCTTCCCCCGGCGTCCAGCTGGAGGTAGTACCCCTTGGGCCTTGCATCACCCCACAGCCTCCTCGGTGAGGGAGGACCTGTAAGGGAGATAAGGGCAGAAGGGGAGGAGGTGCTGGGGAAGGCAGAAAGGCAGAGAGCAAGTGAGGCCAAGACAGACCCTTGCCCTGGAGAATCCCAGCAGACAGTTCTGAGATGCTCTCCCCTTAATATAGCACCATCTGCCCAGCTATTTTCTCCTCTGGCTCGCTCACAGGGATCTCCACATTGCAATCAGTGTGTCTGGCATACTTGAGCTAACTGCAGCCCAGTGGGGTCAGGCAGAGAGTGACTGCAGCAGGGGCACAGCAGCCAGCCCTTCAGCCTGGTCTCACAAAGGCAGCCAGTTCTCCGGGTCCTTGAACTGGTTTTTGCTGAAGGCCATGCTGCTCCCTCTCCCCTGCTTTGACCTGTACCGACTAGATCAGCCAGCATGTGCTGCCTTGCAACAATTTCAGAGCAGCCTGGTCCCTGGGGAGCATGGCTCCATGCAGCAGGGGCTGCTATGCTGGATAAAGAAGGAAAACAGATACACCTGGGCACTGGTCTGAGAAACAGCTTGGCAAATCTCATTATTTTGTCACAAGTCACGTTATTCCATATTGTTTCATCACACCTCAGAGACAAGAGCTTCATTCTTCAACAAAAACCTGACCTTGCATAAGAAGCCAGTAAGAATACCACTTTTGTACTCGCTGCTTATTTGCTTCTCTGAGCCTTGCAGTTTGGAAAGTAAATTCATTTTTCTCTGGTTCAGGATGGTGCTAGAAGGAATTTTAAGAGACAACACGTTTGCTCTCAAAGGATGTGCTTGCCTATGTCTTTTTTCATCTTTTTGTGGTTTTTATCTACACAGGCTTTGTGGTCTCTGATGCAGAACCAGGGTTTCACCTAATTCCATTTTTCACAAAGTTTGGGCTGCCATGCAAATAATAATGACAATCATTCATATGGCTGAGCAAAAGCCTTATTTTTTCTTTTCCCTGAAATGGGTGTGACACAGGAACAGACTGGGCAAAGTTTGCAAAACGTCTTGTACTGTATGCTGATTGCTCCATCTTTTAGACCAAGTTAAGGCTCCCAAGAAGAGAGGGAATTTGCCAGGGAAGATCCAGCAAGGACCAATGACTCGCCTGGCACAGTAGAGGCCTGTGCTTTCCCTGCAAAGATAGCATGATGTCCATCTACGTACCATGAAACCAAACCCAATGATAAATTTCCTCCCCTATGAAGCAATCCTACAGCACAAATCAAGATTAATTGACATCCTCGTGCCTTCCACAGCTGCACAAATGGTTGGTACAGCACAAGTGGGGCCTGTTCACTAATCGTGAAGTAGTTAAGAGCAGACCTTGGATTACTGTGGTCTATAGTAATATATCACTTTCCATAAAAAGAAAAGAACATTGTGCTCTCTTTCCCAACACTCTTTCACCCCAGCTCATCAGTTGCCCAGCAATCATTCTCCTCTCCCAATACTTGCATAGCAGACAGAGTGGTTTTTAATCCTGGAGAAGTTCTGCTGTGCCGAGCTAAAGCAAAAAGAGCAGGGAGAAGCAGCTGGGTGCAGGGGGAGGAGTTTGTTTTTTTTTTTTTTTTTGACAAGAGCAAAAAGAAAGCAGTACTAGGGGAGTTTCCGGGTTAACAGAAGTCTAAAGGCCACTCTGTCTTTCCTAATGGCTCCAAAGTGCTTAACTGTCACAGGGAGAGGGAAAATATCTGACGGAGGGAGCAGACTCCTCTCTCTTCAGACTGATTCCATCTCTCACTGTGCACTCAAAGGTGCTGTTGAGTTATGCTCTGTTTCAGTTGCAGGAGCCTTCTAAGGCACATACATTATGTTCTCTGTTGTGAAACCTGTCATTTCGCAAACTGGCTGAAGTTTTCAGTCATTTTGCAAAATGCCAGGAGATGATAGGTATGCACATGAAATCCTCACCCTCTGGCTATTACTAACTCCCTAACTCAAAGAGAGATGCAAAATTATTCTTATGCTCATTTCTACAACCAGGCAATCTTTTGTAATTACTTTTAAAGCCAGTCAGCAACACCCATCCCCTGACAAAGCTAACTAGTATTTTCACAACCGAGCATTGTAACATCAGCCATTATATTTCAGTCTTGCCAGTAACATCTGCCTCTGACTCCCAGTGCTCTGGCCCACCACAACTCCATCACCCAAGCCAGCCTCCCTCAAATGAATATTGATCAACTATCTGAGTTCAATAATAAAAGTTTCTTTCCATTAACCAAAGGAAAAATAAAGAAATGGTCACAGATATAATTTCAAGTGGCACAGCACTATATGCTATGGGAAATACATCAGTTCCCAGATCCAGAATGGTGACACCACTGTCTCAGTACACATTCTGCAGAGGAAGATCAGGGTCATATGCAGAAAGTCAGTCAACAGTGGACACCATTAGGAAAGAGGGAAACAACATGCTGGATGTATAAACAGGAGAAAACCCCTCAGGATGAGTGAAGTAATCCTTCCATCCAGGACTCTCCAGGCTGGAGCTGGACTGCTCTCTGGTTTTGGGAGACACTTCTTCAATACCAACCAACTGGAAAAAGTCCAGAAGAGAGGTGTGAGATAGACAAGAGGCCTAGAAAACATGATCAGTGACAAAGGACAAAAACATGACAGTGACAAAAACATGATCAGTGACAAAGGACACAGAAGAACTGTGTCTGTCTGAGTCAATACAAAGTTCATGCAAGCACAGCTGCCCACAGACTAACCTATTTCTGATAACTGTGATAGCTGTAGTGCACCAGGGTGCCCAGGATGCCTATTTTAGCAAAGCAGTGCAACAGCAGTGCCAGGCAGCTTGCAAATGACTCCACCTTTCCATCACTTGGCATGTTGATGGAGAAGAGAAATAAGGCAGTGAGGTAAAATGTCTGCAATTCCTATTCCGAAAAGACTAAACTTTTAGTCATTTTGTGAATAAAACATGTTGCAAAATAAAAAAACCTGCAGTCATTCCATGAAATTATTTTGCAGGATGAGTAACTCACATATGAAAATATTTTTTTAAATCATTCTAACCAATTGGGCCACACTGTCATAGTACCTGAACACTGTGCAGTCTCAAGGCCCTACACAGACTACCAAGGACTGCTCACTTCTTTTGAAAAAAGAGCAGAAGGCTCCAAAAATTGTTTACATTATTTGACCACAGAAACCACAGGAGTCTTTGGCTGAATCAGGATCCAAAACAAGATCTTGTAAGTCCAAGGCTATATCCCTATCTGTGCATTCCCCATTTTTCACACTGGTTTTGCTCTTTGTCACCCATTAGTACAAGTAGAGCTATAACTATATATTACCTAGCACAGCAAACTACCTGAATCCTGTGGGAAGCAACACAGCTTATTCACCCAAAATAGGACTAAACCTAGTCATTTTTGATCTTGCAGGGAAATTCAGATTCAGAATCCAGGCTCATGTCTGAAATCATCTCCTAACTTAGGCCCTGCAAGACCTCCCGCACCATACAGTCTGCATCAGATCAGGGAAAGTCTTTCCCCTCTGTTAACAGATAGGCAGAAACTGAGCATGGAAATACCAAGAAATATCAAGAAAAACTACTGGTTAACACAGTCCTTGTGGTACAGGGCAGAGGAGGCCTGCCTGCTTTCTCTTAAAATCCTTGTTTGGCTCAAGGCCTGTGTGTACACAACTTTTATTTCCTCTCCTCCATCTTTGTGTTCACCCAAGCTCACATTGCACTGGAGAGGACTGCCTGGCACTCCTTGTAGTTGTTTTATGATTACCACAAGCAGCCTCTCCTATACAAAAAGGATAGGACTGGAGTCAGACTTTTCCTAGATTTTTCCAGCTCTCCTCTGGTGCCAGCTGGACCCTCTGATCAGAACTGCTTCTCCATGGCTGCTGGCACTGCACTGCGATGCAGCGGTACCCAGGTCGGGTGTGTGAGGTGTCAGGCAGGTGTAGCTGCAGTGGCACAGGGCAGCAAGAGCTGCAAAACCCTGTCTGGAAAGTCAGGTGAATGCCCTGGCAGCAAGTCCTCACCCCAGTGCTGTGCTGCCCTGGCTGTGCTGGCAGGTGAACCTGTTCTGGGGAGGATGAAGTTAACTCCGCTCCCTCGGCACAGCCTGCAGCATAGATTGATTGCAGTGCAAACACATCCCAAATTTCTAAGCCTGCTGGTCAGCCTCAGGACTCAGCACTGATGCATCCCCAGAGAAATCTGAAAAAATAACTGATTCCATAAAAGTAGCCTATCAGTGTTAGCTTCTCAAAGGCTTTTTCCTCCAGTTTCCTCCATTTGCTGACAAATGCGAAGATTCTTCCCCCTCAACTGTTGCAATGGTCTTGTGCAGTCAGGACCCTCAGCTGCTGAGGCAGAGGTGTGGATTTATAGCACTGGCTTTTGCATAGTATAACACTGAGCCTCAGGGATCAAGGGTTATGACATTTTTATGGCTTCTCTTCTCCTCCCTCATATGAATATGAAGCAACTGTAAGGAAAAACATCTGGTTTCACTTTTCTTTTCTCCACCACTGTTCCCATCTGACAAAACCTTAAAAACTTGCCAGTGTTCTAGCAAGCTGTGTGTGCCAGCAGCCTGCAAGGAGCCAAGGATTTTTTGGTGTCATCACAAGCGAGAGTACACTGGTCTGGAAGTACTGGCTCCATCATTGCTAGAAGGCAAGACTACCCAGATCTTGTCCCACTGACAGATGCACTGGCAGCCCTCCTCCTTTGCTAGAGCAGGCTGAAAGGTTGCTAAAAGACTGTCCCTCCATCTTGATCTCATTACAGGCAGCATCTCCAGGGGGAAATGTGGGCCACTGTGGAGAACACTGTGAGAGGAGCCAACCCCTGCTGAGGGGAGGGAAAATGAGATGCAAGGAGAAGTTCTGCCTCACCTCAGAGTCTTGAGAGGGATTCTTTTGGGGTAGAAAAACAGTCTTGCTCTATTTCTGAACAGTGGCGTGCTGAGAAAGGCTTGTTCCTGGCTCTGTGCTCAGGCCTAGTCTGCACCAGAAAAGAAAGATGAGCCCAAATATCCTAGAAGCTCCTAGGTCCAGGTGGGACCCACACTGTCAGTCAGGAGAAGAACAAAATACTACGAACTCCAAGGCCAGTCTGGCAAAGGTGGCCAATAGCTGGCCAGTAGCCTGTTTCCACAGCTGGACACTAAGAAATGTAATCAGTTCCCTTATGTTATCTTATTTACCCAAGACAAATTTAAACTATTTCCAGGAATCTGAAAGCATTTCTCCTTTATCTATAGGAAAGGAAGGCATCTCTGCAACATTAAGTGTTGTGGCTCTGGAAAACCTCCAGAAATAATCTCCTCTCAGGATCCTCCATCTTCAAACCCCCAGAGGAAACCAAGAGGACTGTTTGGACACATCTTACAAAAGAGGGACAACTGCTGAGTGCTGGACCCAGGGACATTCTGCTGAGTACTACTTCCATGGAGGCCGTGAGATGTGAAGGTGCTTCACAGGGATGAAATCGCAGGACTCTGTGGCAAACTGGGTCATGTGTTAGGCATCCTAAGAGCAAAGCACCCAAATAAACAACACTGGCCTCCAGGAAAGGTCTCTTAGGGACAGGAACCAAAAGTGGTCATGCCAAAGGATATTGAACATGAAAACACACAAAGAAAATGTTCTGTGCTGTGGGCTGCAAGAGAAGACCCACGGTATTGTTTTCCAGTTTCTTTCTCTCTTTTTGACTGTCCTTCTTGACTATGCCAATAAAAAAAAAACCACCACTCCCTCCTCTTATTCTTTTTCTTTGTTTACTTAACTTCTTTTCCTCGTAGCAACTGCATAAAGCTGAAGCCATTTGATATTTCCAAGTAACCAAGACCATTATTCACTGAAGGCACTGGCCTGGATCCTAATTGCTGCTGGTTTCATACTCAACACAAGCCTTGCAAACAGCTGTAAATATCTCTATACAGTACTCCTCTCATGTCAAGCTGACCCTAATTCTTACAAGTCCCCTGGGATGCAAATAAAAGTGCTGCCAGAAAAAATAGGTGTGCTAGGTACACTTTGGAAGGACAAACAGCAGCACAAGAGGAGACACTGTAGAAATACCATTTTACGCCCTTTTCAAAGGCATGCGAAGGGGAAGCAGGTGAAAGGAGTTGGTGGTACTGGTATTTGCAGGCCATGTGACGGGATGAAGAGGCCTTTGCATCTGTCTGAAACTAGGACAATGAGGACTTTCTGGATCACATCCCAGCACTCAGAGGATGTTTGAGAAGGAAGCTGGAGCATCCTCTTCCCACTTACTCTTCCAAGCCTTTGTTCCAGGCATGCTATTATTCTGGCATTACCCAATTTCTTCATCTTCTTTCCCTCTGTTCGCACAAAAGGCCTGTGTTTCAAGTGAACCTTTGTTTAAGGTTAAAGAGCATCATAACTGCCAGGTAGCAACATTGCATTACACAGGTGACAAGGTCAGGGTAAAAGCCCTGCTAAAGAGAAGGAGCATTCTGTGCTTTGCACCTCTCCTTGCCAGAGTCACATAAAGGAGAAAAGGACAGAAAAGCAAAGCATGTGCCAAAGTGCAAAATATGGTTCTTTTGGTTTGGTTTTAGTCTGCTTCACTCCTATAACCAGAGGAATGCCAAAAGAAAAAAAAAAAAAAATCACAGTGCAACAACCTATTTCCCAACAAAAAAATATTTAGTCACTTAGATATCTTTTGGGTTTCTTTTCATTTCAAAATACAGTTCAACTCAGAGGTTGAACTGTGTAGTGAGGGTGGGAGGGACATCCAGTCTTTTACAAGCTCCTCAAGAGTAAGGCACTCATAACACTCCCTCACCTTTTATTGCCCCTATTCCTCAAATCCTGCCCATCCCCTGTGTGATTTTATGCTGCCCTTCTGCTCTCCTTCCCATCTATCACACGGTATCTCCCTTTTCCATTCATTTCCTCCTCTTCTCTGATCCACTCATGCATTCCAGCTTCCCTCACTCATCCCAAAGTTTGCTGGAACGCCAACAGTCCTCCGATGCCTTCAGCCCCCCATCCCACATGGCTGGCTGCACCCTGCCAAGGGGCTCCCCTCCTGGCAGCAGGGCTGCAGGGGGCTAAATCCTCTGCTTCTCATGGCCAAGTAAGTTCCACCACAAAGAGCAGAAACTGTGGGGAGAAAACTGGGGGAGGCAAAGAAGGCACAGTGTGAAAGTCCACAGCTACATACCAGGAGATGGAAATCAGTACAGCTGGTACTGTGTGTTCAGCTCGCAGCCAAAGTCCTTTCTCTCAAGGTTGTGCTGACAGACTACAAAAACAACGGCTGAAAGCACAGCATGAAAGCAAGCGATGGGGAACTTGCCCCAGCAGAAAGAATCTGTGAAGAGGAAGGTTTAACATGTTTGTTTAGATGTCAAGCCCTTGGCAGGGGCTTGTCAGGAGAGGCAATGATAGGTGTTCATCCAATGCACACCTAGTGCTTCTTGATGCACATGTGTATTTCTCCCACCTTTTCCACCTAAGTGCTCTCCTTAAGACTCAGCCCTTTCAGAGTGACATTTAAGAAGGACATGTAGACCAACCCCCCATCTGCTCCAAGACACGAGATACGTTGCAAATGAAGACGTGTGGCAAGCAAATTTTTACCAGGAACAGATATTTGCCATCGTTCTGGATGGCTGCTATGCCAGACTACATTCTTCCTGGAACACTAGAGTAGACAAATATTCTTGGAAAAGTAAGTAGATTTCTGCCATCAGAAAGGGCTGACAAACACTTCAGGCCACTGCACCCTGGATCTTCATTTCTTGTCAAGTTGGGGGCCTATGCACACAGCTGGCTTCTCTTGTGTGCTGGCGAGATGAAAGAGCCAGAGGGTCAGGTAAATACTAATTGTTAGAAGGATGTGGACACCCAGCACAGTGAAAACTGCACCAAGGGTTGCAGACACATGCCCTGTGCTAACCAGCCACCCCTTAAGATCTCTCAAGATTTCTACTGCCATTTCATTTATTCTCTTGCTCAAGTGCCACGTCTACCTGGCAAACAAATTCCCTCTATTCCCTTACGCCAAGTTTCACTCCAGCATGTCAAAACCACTGCCCTACACTGCAGCATTCCTTTCCAAGTGAACTATTCCCCCCCTCCCTCCCACAGGTCCTGCTGATGGCAGCTCGAGGTTGTATAACTGCACGCTCCCTCCTTGATAATAGCGAGAACCAGGATTTCCTGGTATGCCAGAAATGGTTTTGCCACTCCTGCCTGTGTGAAAGGGGTGGGACAGGAGGCGAAGCAGCCATCGTGTGTTACAGCTCTGGGTCGTGTCTGTGCACCTTGACATCCCGCCAGGCAATAATAAGAGAGACCTGCAGGGAGCAACATATGTCAAAGTTGGTAATTTTCCTTCCTGCCTTCACTCCTCGAAACCGCCTCAACTGGATCAACGCCCGCCCAGTTCCTTCTTTGGACAGCCAACGAAGCATGCACACTGCAGGAGCAGCTGCCAGCTCTGCTGGAAAATGTACAGACCAAAAGATCACCTGTGAGCACGCAGTCTTGGCGTGAGCTGTTCTGCACGTCTGCAGCTCGACAATGCTGCTGCGGCTTTGGGAGGCAACAGCAGCCGACCGCAGCGCCGGCCGGCCACTCGCAATCCACAGCCAGAGGCGCCTCTGAAAACATGCTTCCTGCAGCAGGGAGACCTTGCAGAAGCCTCACAAACCTCCCCACATTTTTAAGCTGAACCACGTTAATAATCCTCTCCCTCTCTCTCCCCCAGCAATTTTTAGCTTCCCTGGACAGCCACGGTGTCAGTCCACATCTGGAAAGGGCATCACTGGGCCATTTGCAGCTGGATTGGAGCCAGATGCAGGAAAGATTTGAAAGGTCCCTTGCACTGTCTTCCTTCAGATTTCCTTAGTGCTGCAGTAACACCAAGACCGCTGGTGACTTCAAGGGGTGCCTACTCATGCTCCCTGCCATGCCAGGCATTCAGCTGAGATGCAGCCCTGGCACTGGGCAGCCAGGCTTGGAGAACTAAGTGGTCTTTGGGGCCTGCAAAGTTGGCCTCCCTCCCAAGAAGAATCATCAAAATTTGCACCAAAAAAGCCCCAGTTTGCAGAGGTTTTGATAACTTGTATAGCAGCCAGGTTTTTAACTGCTTCTATGGACATAAGTCAGATGCTGCATTGTTTGAGACTGTCCCATCCCTCATCAGGGCCAATCTGGCTTATGATTCTTACTGAAGAAAAACTTTAAACTCACCTGACCAGCCATCCTTGAGCTCCCAGAATTGCCAAAGTAGCTCTGCTTTGCCTTTCCTCCTTCCTCCTGCCTCCCTTCCCCCCCATCTACTCCCTTTACCCCCCATCTACTTCATAGATGCATGTGGCCCACTTCACACTTTCTAAGCCCCTACCTGAATATGGGATTTGCAGGCTGTTTATTTTTGTGACGTTCATTTCAGGGAAAATGGGAGCATCAGTGTCATCACATTACCAAGCTCACCACATTTTCTGCATTGAATGCAGGCAGGCTGGCAGCACTGCTCAACACGGGGTCACTCCTTTGACAGGAGCAGGAAAGACCATGTACTCACACCAACTAATTCAGCTGATTTATTTTTAAATGCTGTAATAAGGCAGGCATGGAGTGAATGGAGAAGTGCAAACCCACTGAGATCTAGAAGGCTTTCAGAGCTGTGTGTTGCTTTATGCCTCTGCCTGCCTCTCAGTTGTCTCTGTGAGTGATTCAGAAAACCCTGTTTAATCAGATTCAGCTCCTGCCATCTGTTAAGTGAGACACTACAGGGACTGAGTATTGTAACAAAATGCATATCAGAATTGCCCTTGATTTAGCATACTTTGTGCAACATGTCCCATTGCCCTCATTCACAGCAATCAGAGTGAGGCTTTAAAGCTTTTCTCTTTGGGGTCTAATGACTCACTGCAGTGGGTGAGCAGACCACACCAACCCTCTGCGTCCCCCCAGCTCTGAGTCACAGGCTGGGATTAGAGGGACATTTTAGGATTACAGACAAGCATTCTCCCAGAAATCTCCTTCTCTTCTGCCTTTGCCAGTACCTTACTTAGCAGAGGCTGTGTATGCTCTCTGGTGTGGCAGAAAGGATGGAAATTCAGGGAATTCCCAGACAGCTTGTGATTGTATAGCCAGGTGTCTGATCAAAGGGACGTATCGATCAGCTTGGTCAGTGACACCCAGCACTCTTAAAGATGGGATCGGTAAGTCCGTCCATCCTTGTGCCAGGAAGTCTCTTAATAGTGAAACAAAAGAGTGTATTGGCAGTTGGCAGAGATGGGTGTTTTGCAGGATGCCTGGCTCTTCTGAATGGCTCCTCCAGACAGCATTGGAGCAGGGGCTTCATTTTACACAGCTTTGAGATTATGTGCTCTGTGCTTTTTCACGCAGTCACAGGTCTGTAGTGGTGGAACAACCACCTTATTTCTTGAAGACAACCCAGCAAGATGCATCACAATGCCATGGGAGCAGAGCTGATTATCTCCTCCTGGTAGGGTGGCTTAGCTTTCCTCTCACTAAATCCCTGGTTAAGCAGTACCTGCCATTTTGGAAGAACATCTGCAGTGGCTGGAGGGGATGCATATCCCTCTGTGCTTGGGAAACACCTTCCCACATGCTTCAGTGTGTCACTCAGGCTACTGCTGCTGAAATACCTGACCTGGTTTTACAGGGATGGATACAGACTTGAACATCAACATTTGGAGAGTGACTCAGAGAGTCAGGAACTNAAAAAAAAAAAAAAAAAAGAAGAAGGAAGAAAATTAAAGAGGGAGAGCAGACATCAAAGTGAGCAACAGAGGACACAGAAATTGATGGATTTCACACTCGGTCGATTGTTGCAATTAATTACATAAAAGGAGCTGTGACAGTGTGTACCAAACTGCTCCCCCCACACAGCTGGAAACTCCACAGTTAGTGAGGCCAAGGGAATCAGATGTTGCAGAGGATCCAGTTGCACCATATATTTCCACATCTTGCTCAAGCTCCCCAGGTAAGTGTCTGGATTTGGTTTCTGCGGTACCACACCATGTGCCCAAATTCGTCAGGACGGGCGTGTTTATGCCTGCTACCAGCCTGCTGGGTTTGCCTCCCCGCGGGGGAAGCAGGGAGGAAGCAGAGAAATTGTCGGGTTTGCATTTCACAACCGCCTGCATAATCCAGGTTGCTGTGCACATCCCGTGGCTCAGCCTTTCAGGCCCAGTGTGATGGGAAGCGGGAGGGAGTGTTTACACAGCCTGCTGGCCGCTCTGCAGTCGCTATAGCAACCCCAAGGGTCAGTTTATAGTAGGAGAGGAAGTTCACTTTTGGGGAGTTCAGCTTTCCAACACCAGCATCAAGCATGGCTGAAAAACAAAAGGCCAGGCAGTGGGAGGAAACACATTTAAAGGAGCTTCCTATGTGCAAAACCACCCGAGCTTTGTCAGCCACGGGGAGATGCTGCATTCCTTTCCTCTTGGTCAAAGGCACGCTGCCATCCGGCTGATGCCTGAGCCAGAGGGGTACCTCCTCTCTCCCACAGATGCCTGTGTGTTTGAGAGCAGGGCAGGAGTGGAGGAGGGCAGCGTGGTGCCCCACTTTCAGAAACACCCCTGTGCTGGCAGCCCCAAGCCAAGAGCCACAGGACCAATGTTCCAAGTGTACTTGTTACTGGCTCTGGCTCTGCAGAGGCTGCTTGTAGACCTTCACGGTGTCTCCCATGGCAGGAAGAAATAACAGGCACTGTCCTTTCTGGCCTGGATATAAACCAGCAAATGTCTGTGCGTGTAGACTTGGGGTTCTTTGAACTTATCATGCTGAGACTTAGTCTACATCAGTGCTGCCATTGGTACTGTGATTAAATCAGAAAAAAATGACAGTCATCTCTGAGGTGATGCCTAGGGAAACACCCTCTTTCTAAACACTTCCATCTATCCCAGAAAATTTTTCTTGTACAGCTCCTTGCTTTGTTGTACCTCATTACCAAAATGGCCTGAATACTGACCAAGAGCTAAAAGAGCATCTGTCAGCCACTGTTAAAACAGTGGGATAGTGTCAGAGCACAGTCACCCTGGGGAATTGTGTTTTCTCAGGGAAAGAGGTAATAAACACAGCATCCCCTCAGCCACAAGGGAAAACATCCTGCAGCCTGAGTCCTTCTCTCTCCCAGCAGTTCCCATCGCTGGATCTGAAGCAGCAGAAGAGAAAGAGTCCATTGTGGCATGGGGGCAGGGGGCTACTTTAAAGAAAGGTCCACCCCTAGCTGAACAAGTCCAACACTAGATGGGAGAACAGGCCACAAACTTTTTGAGCTCCCATCTCAGCTCCCCACTGTGCATCACACTCCAGGGTTTCAGAGCTGGGTTTCAGTTTACCTACCCTGCGTGCTAACCTTCTGTGGTGGATATAAGGTTATAAAAGGACCCCTGCACTCAGCAGCTGCTGGAGAAAGAGCCCTGAGTAGTCTTGTGCTTGGTCAACAACTGGGGACATGAATGGGTACTCCTGTGCTTGGTCTGGGCTGCAGTGTGGAACATACAGAGAAGAAAGCCTGGTGAATCCCAGGGAGGTGAACTGACTGCAGATTGTCAGAGTGAGCATCCCAAGGACTGTTTTCCCTTCTAACATGACAATTTACATCAGTGAAGTATCATTCCAATAAAGCTCCTTCTGTCCATGAAGATCTGTCCACCAGTACTTGGCTGCTGGCTAGCTGGGAGGTAAACAAGGTAATGGCGATGTTAATGGCTGTGCTTGGGGCAGCTCACATAGGTGTTCCCAAAGAAGAACAGAGTTCAACAAAGAGGCAGCAAGCCATTGCCCAGGGGAAGAGAGAGGGGCAAAGAGAGCATATGTGAAGGAGAGACTGCACAAGTCTGTGTGTAGGAAGACTGGGAATTGTGATACATTATGCCAGAGAAAATATGCAGAAAGACACAGCATCATGGAGAAACACAGGTTTCAAGGAGATGAGAGTTATACCATGAGGCACTGTACAGGAGAAGGAAGGACCACATGGATGGGAAGGAATAACCCATAGCTGAGGCCTTCAAAACCAGAATGATAAAAAGAGAGGAAAGATGATGAAAATTAGTGTGGGTGCTTCAGGGGTGGAATGGCAATGAAGGCTACATAGATGAGAAAGGTGGCTGAGTGAGGGGAAAGAATTCATCTGGCTATACAAAGATGTCAGATCCACTTGACAAACAGATGTATTGAAGATGCAACTCGTCCCAAAGCAGATGTCAAATACATCATACATCTACTTCTCTCTGGAAAGGGGGAGCCACAGTAATGATTCCAGAAGAAGACACCTACCCCAAGCAGGTCAGAGTTCAATGAAAGAAACCTTCATGCCTAATAATCGTCTGCTCTTGGGTGGCAAGCGGAAGGGCAGAGCTTTGGGATGAGAGCTGTATGTGTGTGTGTGTTTGAGGGTGATCTCCTGGGAGATTTTCCTCAGGGCTGGGTGTTACCCAAGGAAAGATGAGTAGGTTTCAGTGCTGCTTCACTGCTGAACTGCTCAGCAGAGAGGACTTTCCCAAGGAACTCCACAGGTGGGTTTCACTTTTGCTGGCAACATCCATCTCGCATGTTTAATCCCACAGGCTTTGAGCGGGGGATGCCCATAGGGCCAGCAAGCAACAATATGTCCAGGAGCAATGAGCCAGGCTGAAGGACAAACTGCAAGAGATGAGGGAACAGCTTGTGCACTGGCATGGCCCCTCACCCTGCCAGTGGCTGTGGCACAGCAAGGATGCCCACAGGATTAGGCCTCTGTGTGTCCACAGCAAGCAGGCTTTGGCATCTTTCAAACAGGCTGCAGTTCAGGCCCCAGCTTGGGAAGCCCCTTCTCCATTGCCCTCTCCTTCCTGCCCAGCATGTGGATGAGTCAAAGCAACTCCTGATGTCTCAGGGTCACCCAAGTCCCACACAGGCTGCCACTAGCCCTGGTTACAGGATAGACCTGCCTGATCTCCTTACAGTAATTAACAACAACCCTTCAGATGGTTTAATGTCACCAGGAGGCTTTCTACAAGCTCAGCCCACATCCTAGAGCAGTGCTTCCCACTCCTTTTTCCATATCAGTGAGCAAAGAGGGCTCAGCCCTCTGCCCTGGGTTCCATCCTGCAGCATGCCCAGCTCCCTGCATCTGCCTCACTGTACAGCCCACACACAGTGCCCAGGGATGCTGCAATATCAGCTGAGCTGGGCCACAGAGCATGGAAAAAGCAGGAGGGCACCCAGGTGACTGAGACACCAGCAGCATGCACAATAATGGCTCAAAACCTTGGCATGGCTCTTTGGAAATAGTACTTGTGGGCAGGGGGGACAGGGAGGTGGAGGAAGTGTTGTCAGCATTCTTTTATTCATACTGTATGAAGAAAAATACCCTGAAACAATGCAGCTGGGATTGGCAGCAGTTGTGAGTCACTTGCCATAGAGGCAGAGGTCTGTGTGAAGCCCCAAGCAAGGCAGGAATTTAATCCAGCTCCCCAGATGCTGCATAAAGGTGTAAAAAATGTGAGCTTTGGTATTGGCTCACCATCTGCTTCAAGGTACATGTAAAAACACAGTAAATACCATTTGCATGTATTTGCAGATTTACTGGTCAGATAAGTGGTAAGGGTGGTATGAAAAAGGCCTGCTTAGAAACAAGTACAGTTAAAAAGAGGCATCTTCATCTTTGTTGCTACCACTACTTTGTATGGAAATCATGCTTACATTCATTAAACTGTAAGTGGTCATCACAGAGGGAAAAAATAATTAGGGAGGAAATAACAGGAAGGATGTTATTTAACAGTGCAAATGTTTCTATATCCTCACCTGTGCCTGGATATTGCCACTGCATGCACCTCAAAGGGAGTTTATTAAAAGAGAAAGAAAGCATTAGTGAGAGAAAACAAAAATTGTATTGAAAGATTGAAAAGTCAAGTGGAAAAATCTTGTGCCCCATAAAATCCTCTATCTTGTTAGAAAATGTTTATCCCCCTTAAGTCTAAAGGAAACAAAAACTTCCAGTTCCACAAAAATGACTGGAAAAATATTTCTATTTGCCCACTCTCATCACTTCTGCCCCAGGGACAACCTCACTATTTTAAACTGATTTTCTAACCCTGCAATGGTAAGCTCCCCCAAATACACATGTCTTGCGATCAGCTTTGAATCACAGCAGGACAAAAAAGCCACTTCACTTCTCCCACATTCACTCTCCACTGAAGAAAAAAGCCTGGGGGGGTTATTTATGTTTTCTCTGAGATGCTGCTCTGGGGGGGACAATGAAGCCAACTTTCCACAAACATCTCAAGGCTAAGACAGCTTTTAGAAAAGGAATCAGGCATCAACAACACACCTCAATGAGGGACCTGACCTTCTGAAAGGCTAGGAGGCAGGTCACCAGCATCCCAGTGGGACATGACATAGGTGAATCCTTGTGAAAGTGTGGCATCCTCAGCTCCTTCAGCTTCCTCTAAAAGGCAGAGCTTCAGAACGAGTCATGCTTGAGACTCCAAGTGGGAGATGGGGAGGGTCATATTTTAATGCCTTTGATGCAGGAGCCCAGACAGCACTTCCTTGTGATGATGAGGACTGGTACTCGGCTTTTTTCTTAACACACAGTCAAGAAAAATGGAGTCATATACCAGGAGAGAGAGGTTTATCTGCGCTAATAACAGCAATAATTCCTGCTCATTTTGTCTTCTTTTGCAAAAATGCCCTGCATACAGAAAGGCTTCCTTAGGCAATATGTCTCATAGATCCTACAATTTCAAAATGCACATCTCTGCATGTAGCCAAACCCTCAGAGAGGGCATTTTTTGTTCATCTTTTATATCACACTGGGGGCTCTAACTGCTGCCTGGCTCCTCCTGCCCCTTGAAGCAGTCACATTTTCACCTAGAAGAATAACAATGAGGCCCATCCCAGGCACATCTCTTATGGCTGAAGTGCTCTAGACCAGAGGAGATGCTTTAACTTTTTGCTTCTTTTTGCAGCTTTCTTCTGAGTGTTCTCTTTATGTTTGGCTTAGCCTGTTTCCCAAATGGCAGGACCACTTCCCTTCCACTGTTTGGGGACAGTGCCACTTTCTCACTCTCATCTGCTGGCATGCTGTAGGTGTACTGAGGTGTCCAGCTCTCCCCAGGAAATTATTTAACAATCATAAGATGTCCCTGAGAAAAATACACCACTTTTCAAGCATGTCAATTTTCATATAGGGCAGGAAAACCCTTACTAAAAGAGAAAAATTCACTACGATTTTGTTCATTCTTCTTGAGGGTGTCCCTTCAACAGCACTCAACAGCTGTTAAATGGGATAATCGCCTGCTAGCCTCATGTCACTAATTCAAATGCTAATGGCTCTCAGTGCATGAGAGGTTATTCAGCCATCAGGCACCCCAGGTACACTTTGCATGAGGAGGATGATGAAGGGATTAAGATCCCTTTTGGGATTCCAGAAACATTGGAAAGAAATGCTTTCAGATTAATTTAGAGAGGAGATGATGTCCAAGACAGTGTATTTGGTTTGTATGGCAAGGTTTTTTGTAGTGGAGTGCTCTAAGGGTGGCCTCTGTGAGAAGCTGACAGACGTTTCCCCCATGTCCAGTGGAGCCATTGCCAGCCAGACCTAAATAGTCCTGAAGCTGGCCAAAGCTGAGCACCTCTGAGATAATGTGTTAAAGGAGAAAAAGTTTTCACACAAGAGCAACTGCAGCTGGAGAGAGGAGTGAAAATATGTCAGAGAAACAGCCCTGCAGACACCAAGGTCAGTGAAGGAGGGGGGAGGAGGTGCTGCAGGTGCCAGAGCAGAGATTCCCCTGCAGCCCATGGTGCAGCCCATAGTGAAGGCAGGCTGTGCCTCTGGAGCGCATGAAGGTCCACAGTGGAGCAGATATTCGCTGTGGAGGACCCCATGCCAGAGCAGGTGGATGCCCAAAGGAGGTTGTGACCCATGTGAAGCACATGCTGCAGCAGGCTCCTGGCAGGATCTGTGGCCCTGTGGAGAGAGGAGCCCACCCTGGAGCAGGTTTGCTGGCAGGACTTGTGACCTCGTGGAGACCCACACTGGAGCAGGCTGTTCCTGAAGGATTGCACCCTGTGGAAGGTACCCACAGTGGGGAAGTTCATAAAGAACTGCAGCCCATGGGAAGGACTCACCTTGCAGAAATTCATGGAGGACTGTCTTTCTGTCCCCAGAAATTCAGGTAGGGACCCCTGGCTAGAGCAGGAAAAGAATGGGAGGAGTCCCCTCCCTGAGGAGGAAGGAGCAGCAGAGACAATGTGTGATGAACTGACCACAGCCCCAGTTCCCTGTTCCCCCTGCACTGTAGCCCTAGTTCCCCATCCCCCTGCCCTGTGGGGAGCAGGTAGAGAATTTGGGAGTGAAGTTGAGTCCAGGAAGAATGGAGGAGTGGGGGGAAGGTGTTTTCAAGATATAGTTTTATTTCTCATTATCATACTCTGATTTGATTGATAATAAATTAAACTAATTCCCTGAAGTCAAGTCTGTTTTGCCCATGACTGTAATTGTTGAGTGATCTCTATCTAACCTTATCTCAATTGAGGAGCCTTTTCTCTCTCCTGTCCAGCCTCCTGAGGAGGGGAGTGATAGAGCAGGTTGGGGGGGGACCTCACACCCAGACAGGGAAACCAGGCAAGGAGGAGGCCAGCAGGAAGGATTTGCATCTTTTGATGCCTTAGAGGGACTCCAACCCAATGCTGAAAGATCCTGTGCCCAGCCCAGCCGTGGTGCCAGCTGACTGAGCCAGGGCTCAGTTTGATCTCAGAAAAGCACTGCTTGTGCAGTGGTAGTGCTCAGCAAGCACAGGTCATCATTCTGTGGTCAAGGCTAAACCACTGTCCCAGCAGTGCAATATTGGCTACTTGCACAGAAACAGAGGTACCTCTTCGTAAGGCTCAGGGTCACTTCCACAACTCCACTCCTGGCCAGGTAATGCTAGGCTCAGTGACCCTCCAGCCATGCAGTACAAAGTGCTAAGCTGTCAGTGCCACGTGGGCTAAACCCTCTATGCTCCTTGCCTCTGTGACAGGAAAAAGGCTGCAAAAGGCAGCAGCAAAACCTTCAAAACCAACACCACATGAAGCAAACTTTGCAACTTGATCCATGCTTTTGTGTGTGTCCATGTGTGTGTGTGTGTGTGTGTGTACAAAAGGCTGTTCAACGCATTCATTTATATTTCATACATGCAATTCCCCAAAAACCTCCTGGTTGCCACAAAAGTATGTATTTTCTTTTACATGGAAATAACCACAGATTGTATAGTCACACATGACAAACAGGTCACACCATTACCTGTCAGTGGTATCTACACAAAAGCAGAGCTGGAGTTAAGCCTAAAACTACTCTGTTATGAAACTGCTGATAATACACGACCCATGGGCGGTGGGCCATCACTGTCTGTCCATCTGCACAGCATTATGGTGATGACAAAGGAAAGGAACAATGGTGACTTTGGCTTCCACTACAGGGACTGTTTGATATGCCTTACCCATCCCTTCTGTTCTTCAAGAAGGGTACCCACATCCCTGGTGTCTTCTGTCTCGAAAGCGGCAAGTAGAAAGAAAAAAGGAGAATTAACAGATCAATATAATACCCTCGAGAGGGATATATAGAAGGTGGTGAGGGCAAATGGCTGGAAAAAATGATAGATCTTCCACAATTCTCAGCTATGCTTATCTGAAACACTTGTGACCACATTCTCCAAAGGGATCAATAATCAATGAACATGCACTTCTATCTGCTGAAAAAACTATTTTGACATGAAACCAATGATGTGTTTCATAACTGGTCTTAAGTCCATGGAGGATGCTGTTATTTAAGGAATTTTACTGGCCAAAGCACTTTCTCAGCCTCACCATTCATCCTTGACTTCCTTTTTAATTTTGAAATGATCCTGTATTTAGTTCTACTGGCTTGATATCTCCAGTCCTCTCAGTAGGTTATTCCTAATTCTAGTTCCTTAGCATCTCCTCCTCTGAAGAGTTACTTATGCACCAGAAAAGTTGCTCTCATTTCATATTCCAAAAAAAATGTGCATGTATCTGTTGCCATGGCAGTGGTATGGGTTCCAACCAACCATTTTAGCCACACTAACTTTAAAATGGTAATCAAGTTTGAAACTCTTTGGTTTCCTCTCAGAAAACACAGAACCAGTGCAGTCAGCCCAATAATGAGTGCTGGAACCCATCAGCCCTTGTGGGCTTGTAAGTGACCACCAGGCAGCCATGACTGGTCCCCTCCATGGGCTGCAGGGCTGACCTAGTTTCTCCTCAGAGCTGTCATGGCAACCTCCACGGTCGTGTTTGTTGCTTTGCATGGAGAAACCTTCATTTTCTGGCTATGGCAAAGCAAGAACTCAATGCCAGTGGCATTGCAAAGTGGGAGAGCAGCTCAGCCCTTCAGCCCAGGTCCTGATCCTGAACAAAACCCATGTCATGTGGTAGCAAAGAAGTTGGACACAGAAGGAAAAGCAACCTGTCTCTTACTCTTTTCCATTCTGGTGCTCTGTTCCTCATCAGGCAGCACATTCAGGCTGGCTTGATAAAGAAATGAGGCACATGGAGCCATTTCATGTGTGCACACCATGAGGCACAGCCTGTCCCTATTCATTTCCAGTCCTCCCTGAACTCAAGGTCATTGCCCACACAGACCTAACTCAGCAGAGGTTTAATATCTTCAGATCCACAAAATCCATGGCAAGAGTCCAAACAGGGGAGAGTGATCACACAGAGGAAGGCAACAGTGGGAGCTCAATCTGCATGAGCATGGCACAGGTTGAGAGGCACCTGCCTGGGCTGCTCCCAGGACCTCTGGTTGTGCATTTACCTATTCCCAGCCATTCATTACGCCAAGAGGGAGCTGCCCATGGCAACAAAGAAATGTCAGCACTTTATACTAAAACCCTTGCCAGTGAAAGTGGAAAGAAAAATGTTCCGAACCTTGGGGCAGACACCCAAAAATCCCTCCTGTGTGGTGGGGAGAAGGGAAAAGGAGAAATATTAAAAAATTTTAAAAATAAGAAAGAACTAGGAAAAAAAAAAAAAAAGAGAGAGGAAAATGCCTGGGAGGTTTGATTTATAAAGGGAAATGAGCTGTAAGATAATGTGCTTGGACTGGCCAAGCTGAGGCGGGTGCGAGAAAAGTGGGTGACAGCCAGCAAGCACCAGAAAGAGCCCAGGCAGTGGAGAGGGAAAAGCACAGCCTGCTCAGAGGGAGTGAGACACACAGAAAGTGCATGCTAAGTAGGAGTGCCAGGATGACATTTGAAAAGGGGAAAATTTAGGCTGAGTGTCAGGAAAAGCTTCCTGACAGTGAGATGCATGCACTGGAGCCATCCCGCGGGAGAAGCCCTGGAAGCCTCATCAGTTGGCTTGCAAGGGCTGAGCTGGAGGAAAGCTGCAAGTCCTGGAAAGGCCTTGCATAAATCCAGAGCCTGCAGAAAGTCAAAAGCAAGACTTGCTTTAATTACAGGAGGCCTGGCTCAGCGGTGAACTCCACAAGCAGGAAGATTGTCCAGGAAGAGGGGAACTCCCAGTAGGTGACTGGGAGGCAGCAGGTCCCGGGCACAAGCATCATTCTCCTCATGGGAGCCTAGAAACAAATGGGTGAGCAAGATAGCAAAACAGATAGGGAAATAAAAAAAATCCCTTCTCCTTTAAGGCAACATTATCTCTCAGCAAAGAGTTGCTCTGCTCTGGCCAAGGCACAGTCAGTCAGGGCTCAGGCTTCTGTTAGTCTGGGCCCCTGGGAAGGCCAGCTGCCAAAAAAAGAGGAAAATTTTGCTTTAGTCAGGGGGTAGGGCATGGGTGTATTGGGAGGGAAATGAAGGAGAGAGTGAGGGAACTTGCACAGGAGAGCAGGGGAGAGAGGGGGACATATGTATTCACTGTGTTTCTGGATGTGTAGCAAGGCAAGAAGCCCAGCAGGATGGCTTGGGAATGGGTGAAGGAGGTAATGGTTGCAGGCAGAAGCCAAGGCAGAGAAATTCTGGGAATGAAGTTGTTTCTCTCCTATCATGAAGAAGCCTTGTCCGAAGAAATCCGCGTTAAAAACAGCCAGGGCATGGACTCTGTCCCCAGAGCTCCCTGAACCACCAGCCTTCCCCATCACAGGAGGAGGAGGAGGAGGAGGTGATTTTCCCTGCGAGGAGGCAAACAGAGTAACTTCTCCTGGAGGGGACTATCCCTGTGCCCCATCCCTGGGCACGCCACTGGGCCAGCTGTGCCCAGCCTGGCCAGGAGCAGCCTCTCTGTCGTGGCACATGAAGACCTACAGCATGCAGCTCCAGAGCTGTGAGCCAAGCTCACAAGCAGCCTGGTGTGAGCTGAACATCATCCCACCAATTCCAGTGGCCTTACTGGGAGCTGAGATCACAATGTCACTTCCACAGCATGAAATCGAATTTGAAACTTTGACCTCTTATGAGCTCATTCTACCCCCAAGGAAAGCATCTCTGTGCCAAAGGTAGCCACACACTCAGGCAGGAGATAGTCAGGCATGGGCAGTTAAAGCAGTAACTGAGCTGTGGCACAGCTGCCCTGGGAGTGCCATCCCTCTCCCATCCCAGCTTTTACAGCTGTGTTCCTTTATTTGGATACACCGCCCTCTCCATTTAAACAGCAAACCCAGCGGGCAGGAAATGACAGCCCATGCTCTTGCCGAGCCAACAGAAATGGAGCTAAAGTGGAAAGCCTATTTTAAGAGTAAAGCCCAATAAAAAGAGGTTGCATTTATTTCAAGACCAGACATTACAAACCCAGGGAATTCAGAGTTAAAGTTATGCTTAAAATAAATTCAAACTTGTTGAAGTGTGGCAGTGTGCTACCAAGGAATACAAATAGCTTTAATTCTGCCCTGAAGTGACACACAGCCGTATGACTGTGATTAAAATGTTTTAGTACTTGTGCTCCTAAACTAGATTACCCTGATAAATACATTTTTTTTCCATATTCCCTTGCTTTTCTCCTCCCCAACAATCCTGTGCCCCAGATATAGCCACTAGCACAGATTTTACTGCCTACCAGGAAAAAAAAAAAAAAACAAAACATATATATATATATCACAGGTCCTTCACATCTGTAATGAGAGCCCCGGGCTAAGTGTTGTCTTGGAAATACCCTCCCTCCCACCATCAGTCAGATCCGCAGCCACCCCTGCCCAAGGCTCTGGAGAGCACAACTGAAGAGTGCACCAAGTGATCATTTAGCCCTGCTGAGGAGAAAGGAAGGGCTTTCCTCACACCTTTGATACCACTGTAATCTACACTCATGGATTTATTTCACAAGCCCATTAAAACCTTGCGTTTAAAGTGTAGAGAAAATAAAAGAGAGAGAAAGAAACACCATCTGGATAAACAATTATGGCTTTTTGTCCAGGATTCAGGAGCTAATCGAGTCCAGATCTGTTCCACATTTACATTTACATGTGAAATTGTACTTACTGAGCTAGAAAAAGTCAGATTAGCATCAAGAGTCAGCTCTGCCCCTCAGCTACATAGTGCTAACCTTGGAGTGAATGAGTGCTCCGGGGGTGTAACAGAAGGCAAAGTTTGGCCCCAAATACTTAAGGGCCATTTGGCTGAGATGCACATGAAAGTGGCTGCTCTGCACTCCAGCCCAGTTTGAAATGATTCTCCAGAAGTTTTATTTACTTAAGAGAGTGGGTGGCCTGAATTGTCACGATGTGTTCAAATATTTGGCACTAAATCACAGCTGTCCACTTATTTGCACTTTTGCTGCTGGGCAGCAGGAACACCCCTGGAATTAGTCAGCATCAGACACATTAATGAGCTAACAGATATATTATGGTTTACACTTTGGATTGCTTTTGTCTACATAAATACACACCTTCTCTCCGCTTGTTTCCCAGAACGGCATATCTTCTTTAACATGTTGACTTTCCAAGCTTTATTTTATCTGGCCTTTATTAATGAGCTTGCCAAATTTTCTGTAAGATGCAGAAAAGCACCTTGCCCCTAGCAGTCTTTCTGAGCATTACACACAATCTTGGAGAGACTCAGGAGTGTGAGGGGAAATGGTCCAGCCTCCGAGAAGTTCCTCTTCAAAAGCCAAAAGCCATCCTCTGCATGCAAAGATCCCAAGTAAATATGGAACCAAGAACAACCACGAGCAAAGACCATTACATAAGGAAAATATTTACAAAGTCCATGTTACAAGTCATATCATCCGGAGGAAAACGCTTGCACCTTTGCTCTGCAGAAAGCAAGGAATTTGTTGCACCAAATGAAAGAAAATCTTGTTATCTGGGTTAACACTCCCATGATTGATTCATCCGACTTCTCCACTGCCAGAAACCTTTTATAAATCACAGATATAGCATAGGTCATGATTTACTAACTTGCCAAGAAAATTTATCCTGTGCAAGAGGACTTCAGGACCGGTGTCAATTCTTTGCAACTTGTATGCCTAATGGATGCTAGTTGCAAACCATATTTATTTGTATTAAACAAATCAACAGAGTTTTTACCAGGGTAATGCTCTAGCATGGAATCAGTGGGAGCTAGGTTTTTGTGTGTGTGAATAAAATAGTTTTTCAGAAAAAAAATGCTTGTTTGCTGACACTGAAGTTTCTTGTGGGAATACATCACTTTTATAATTAAATTTTCATCTGGAAGGTTTTTCAGGTCAAAAATGGAATTTCTGGTCACAATCATAGCAGGGAGGAACACACAGGAAGCCAGGCTCTCAACTGAGCACAGCCAAGCCTCTTGCATCCCAAGCACTTGGCTTAATTACGGAGCCAGCAGCTCATCTGCCACATGGCTGCTCCTTACCTGGTCTTGACCATTTTTGGCCATACTTTTCCAGCATCATTTCCTGGTTCTCCTTCCAGCCCATCCCAGGAGCAGGAGGTGCAAATCCATGGACAGAAAGCATTTGCTCACTGTACAATCGTATTTTCCAGGAAGCATCCCCAAATGGGTGCTTGCCTCCAGCCGGAGGAGCACAAAGGAGCAACCCCACTGCCAGCAGCCGCTCTCACCCACGCAACAGGATCTGGGAGAGGATGTCTGGCCATATCTGCCTTCCCCTCCATGTGCAGGAACACAGCATATCAACAGAAAACACCTCTGGTAAGGGCAGAAATGCACCTCCCTCCCCGGGAGGCTGCACGGCGTTATCTGCAGCAGTGGAAGGAAGCAGGAGAGCCCAGCTGCTGGCGAGCCTTCCTACCCTCACAGCCTGATTCACCAGAACAGCCCGGCTGCTTTTTGCCACCACAATGACCACACATCAGAGCTGCAAGTCTGGTTTCATTGGCCAGTTTGTGACACTCTTGTGCCCACATAGTGGCAGTGAATAGCTGGAAGGGGCCGGTGAACCCCTCCACAAGTTCCTCTGCATTGCATACCTCAGCCAGGCTTCCGCAGCAGAGAATTAAACACAGTTGTCAGAAGCCCCACCACACAGCCTTGTCCTCTGTTCACCTTCAGGAGGGCAAGTCAGAAGTGGCTCAGCTCAGCCACCACAGTCAAATGAGTCTGAAACACTGTTAGGAGGGATTAAAATCACATGTGAGTGTGTGTGTATGTGTGGTTTCACAACACCTCCCTCTCCCCACCGCCAGCCACACCAGTTTCCTCAAAGAAAGGCAGAACAGTAGAGCATAGACCCAAAGTTATGCCGTGATGCATTAAAGCCTTGTTTTCCCACTGCCTAAAGAACTGACCCAGCCCCCTCAAATGTTCCCAGCATACTTGAATTGTGAGTCAGAGACCACAATGGAGATACTTGCCTAGCTTGACAAAGTTTAAGTATCTCCTGCCAAACAGCAATCACTGATTTTTTGCTCTGTCACTCATGAGTCCTGTTCCTGCTGCTCTAACCACACAAAACACACTGCCTCATTGTGGAAGCCAGGATTACTGTTTTACTGTTTGGATGCTTACCTGTAGCATCTCCAACTTTTCATAATCCCCTTAATGAAGAGTGCTGCTAACAAACCAGATGGAAATTTGCAGGTATTGAAAGCTCATGTCTCTGTACCCACTGTGGAAGCAATAGAGGATGGAAAGAATAGCAATACTGAAAAGCAAGGCCAGGAAACACTTCATCTTTGCAGGCAGAGTCTAACATTTAAAAAGAATAATAATTCAAGAACAAGATTTCCACAGACTGGTCTGGCA
The DNA here is from genome assembly GCA_013397555.1 of Urocynchramus pylzowi. Taxonomy (NCBI): domain Eukaryota; kingdom Metazoa; phylum Chordata; class Aves; order Passeriformes; family Fringillidae; genus Urocynchramus; species Urocynchramus pylzowi. Next base: position 195,467 of record VZRH01005089.1, on the reverse strand, counting down.
CCTCACTTAGCAAAACACCCTAAGGTTTAGGAGTTAATCTCTGATGGACCCTTCCTTGGGCTTCATTTGCCATAGCTAAAGCAGTTGCCTGCCATGAGTTAGCATCCAGAGTGGCAAAATAAGTTTTTACTCTTTCAGTTGCAGTGGCAAAACGCCTGCAGCATGAGCAGGGCTCCATTTTCTTCCACACCCCTGCTCCACCATGTGTCACCCAAACAGCTCATACAGCCCTGCTCAGGGCAAAAAGATTATTATTTTACTCACTGTAGGTAACACTCATTTCCTATTTGTTAATTTTCCTACACAATCCTGAGTGCAGTGCTAGAAACTTATTTTCTTTATTTGATCCCCCCTCCCCATCCCTTTTTCTTCCGTCAAAAGGCAATTCTTACACAATCTGAGCACTCTGGCAGAGAGGCACAAGGGCTTCAAGGAAGTCCTCCGGTAACAGAGTGCAAGGCTCGATCTGCAGTGAGGAGAGCTGGCAGCCCTGCACTGCACCTCAGCACGCCAGCTGTTGTTCCAGTGGTGGAGCCACACTGGGAGGAGTTCAAGGACCAGCAGCTGAGAAAAAGAATCAGACAGAACCAAACCCCCCAATGTTACATGAGGTCGAGGTTGTGTGTATGCATGTGTGTGCATTTGCTTTATTTTTCTTGTTTTTTCCACCACAACTAGACTTAGTATTTCTTCAGAGGATTCATGCTTGTACTTGTACCAAGAAATCATTCCCATTATCTCCTCCATCGCCTGGGCTGCAGTGCAGAGAGCAGCCTGCTGTTATCCATCCCTGCTGTCTGGGGTTTGGGACAGCTGGGCTGCAAGGCTGGAGGGATGGGGGAGTTTCCGGGCTCTGGGGTGCTCTAGGAGGAGAGAGATCATTTTGTGTGCTGCTAATCTCTCTCTGCAGGAGCGCTGGTTTTCGCCTCTGTAGCACCTGCCATGGGGCGCCTGGGGGTGCGACACAGGAGCAGGAAGAAAAATAACTTCAAGCAAGATTTACTCCCTTCCTTATTAGTTAATGCTTGCCAAAAAAAGTTATGCAGAAGTAGGGGGTTGAATAGGTCGGAGTGGACTTCACATAACTGATGTAAACATTATGCTTTGACATCTCTCTCCTTTCAGGAAGGGAGAATCTTTGACTGAAGCTGTGTCCAAAGCCCTAGACAGAAACCCTGGAGCTCTAGGATGTTCTTTACCCAGTTCTGCCTCAGGCTTGACATTTCAGGACCATAGTGTTTTGCTGACAAACCTGAGCCATGCTAAACTGAAGATAAAATACCAGTGAGGGTTTCAAACCTCCCATCCCCCACCCCCTTCCCCCAGAACAGCACGCATTGCTCCGAGCTGTGCACATGCACTGACCTCTCCCAGCTTGGTCCTGGTGACAGGGTGATGCACGGCCCAGACCTGCACTCCCTGAACTCCTCACAGGCTCTCATCTAGCACAGAGACAGGCACTGGAGGTGTGTAACAGGGAACAAGAAACAGAAAGAAACTGTTTCACTGTGTAAGTAATACAGATCTTAATATGAATCTCATCTGAGCTGAAAGAAAAACCCTGTTGTACAGTCACAGTAGGTCAGACCAGCTAGTGCAGGGGGATGCAGTGCACATTTAGAGCACGCCATTCTGGACAACAAGCTTTGGAAAGTGTTTCTGGGGGTTGGGCCAAACTCACAGTGCTGGCCCCAAAAATATTTAACGCATGCTCTTCTCAAAAAAAGGCATCTGGATTGCAATGTGAATGCAAGCAGCTTCTTTCTGCTCTCCATCCTCAGAGGCATTGCAAGCAGATCAGGCAATTCAAGAGGTATAAGCTGGCCCTAGTAAAGTCTAAGCCCTCAGCTTGCTCTTTAAGCCAAAAATAAAGAATACATCGGCAAAACCATTGCATATTCACCTGGTAAGTTTCTAATGCTGTTTGTCAGAGCAGTGACTGCCACCAGTGCACACCACAGCCCTCTCCCTGGTTTTGCGACACCACCAAGCCATCAGCTGGGACACGAAAGTGTCAGCTGCTGCTTGCATTACAAAATCTGGAAGGGATGGACCCTGAAACTAGAGAAGCAGCAAACAAGGACTGCAGCAGAGCAGGACAGGCTGCTCACCAGAAGTACCTCCAGCACTTAGGAGACGACAGATTTTCTGGGCGCTCGGAAAACCTACATAAGCACATGCATTTGCACAATGTGCAATGAACCACTGACTCTGCTCTTTTTACAAGGGCATGTAGTGATCAATGTAGTGATTGGAAAAAGAGGCAATGCCTTTAATCTTTAGGTTAGATACTAGGAAGAAATTCTTTACTGTGAGCGTGGTGAGACACTGGAACAGGCTGTTCAGACAAGTTGTAGATGCTCCACTCCTGGAAGTGTCCAAGGCCAGGTTGGACAGGGCTTTGAGTAACCTGGTCTAGTGGAAGGTGTCCCTGCCCATGGCAAGGGGGGCTTGGAACTCAATGATTTTTAAGGTCCCTTCCAACCTAAGCCACTCTGTAATTCTGTGACTGCACATGAGACTGTAAGAGCACCATCTCCTCACATCTGACATTCAGACCTGAGGACTTCAGAGGCCTAAAACAGGGAGTGCACCTCTCCCTTGCCCCTGCTAACTCACAGTAGTTGCAAGGGAGGCAGCAGCACACGTCCTCACTCCAACTCACTGCTGGAATCACCAGCAATCCACCAGGCTGTTACACCCTTACAAAAGGGCTTGGCAGAGCAGCTTCCCCAGCCAAGGCAAGGTTTGTATCAGGGGCTAAAGATCAAACTGTATCTATCTCCGAACACACCTTTGTTAGTTTTGGCTGCACCCTTTCAGGTATCACCTGCCTCCCCAGGCAAACACGTTCCTATCCCGGGCGCCACAGGCCTGCTGCGCTCCTCCGAGGGCTGCGTCCGCCTGCCAGGAATCTGTGGACCTACTGCATCCACATCAGCAGCCAGCAGCCAGGGAGAGAGAGCCCCAGCACTAATGTGGCTGTAGCAAGGATGTTGCAGGGAGCAGAGGAAGGAGCTGGAAGCAGATTCATGGTCAGGCTGCTGCTTGGTTTTGTTGGAAACTGGAGTGGAAAACTGGCACCGGCATCCATCCACCCCAACAAACATTGCATTCATATGCAGAGCTACAGAGCAAACGATCTGTCAGTTGTTCATCTGGAGAACAGGTTTCACCAGCCTGGATTAAATGATTATGTTGCCACAGCATGTGCTTCTGGCTGCTCTTGGAGATAAAGGAAGTAAGGCACAAGGAGCCTTACAGGAGAGAGGCCTGACCCTGCAACCCAGCTCCCAACACCTTTATGCCTGAAGAAGGTTCAGACCAGCACATAGCATGGGAGATGGGGAGCAAGTGTGTTTAAAGGATGAATTTTGGTGCTGATGCGCTGAAATCGCTAATGCAAGAAAACACCTCATTCCATTGAGCACAGAAGGTGCACATTCACCTCCAATTACTGCCTCCAGATGTGCACCAGACTGGCTGTATTTCTGAGCCTGCTGCTCCTCGTTCCCACAAAGCTGAAGGCAGAGCGAGTGCAGTTGGAGGTCTAACAGCACATGTGCAGCTCCACCAGAGCCTGCGTCCTGCCTCCACAAAACCCCTGTTGAGTGACTCCCTTAGGATGTAATTGCAGTCGACTTCATTCCAGGCCATGAGCATATGTCTGGCCACGGACATTACTGCAAGCACACAAGGAAGAAAAAAAAAAAAAAAAAAAAGAAAAAAGAAACATAAAGCAGAAAGTGCAAAAAACCACTGGTAATCCAAGCCCAGTTAGGATAATGGGTGTTTTCCTCCATAGAAAAAAGTTACTTTGCTACCTTTAATGCAGGGAAGCTTTACCTCTGGCCAGCTTCCCTGCATTAGTCTTTTGCAAGGCAGAAGAGAAAGACTGGCACCAGTTTTGCAGACTCAAACCAAAAATATTGCACCAAACCCATGGGCCCCAGCAACAACCCCTGAATCCCTCTGGAGCTTACAAGGGTAAAAAGCAGAGGCCCAACGAGCTAAAATAGCAATTTTAGGACTCTCACAGACTTCAGAGAGCCTTAAAACCATTGTACCAGGGAGCCCAAGGCATCTTTTTCCACTCTGTGGCCTTTGATAGGTTCACCCCCACCAAAGTTCACCCCCATGTCCCCATCTCTCAGGAGCTGATGTGTCAGTGCTGGGTGCAGTGGGAGGTGCAGGGTTGCAGTCACAGCACAGTGTGGGCAGCAGGAGCTGGAGCCACCACCCTCTGCCCCCTCTGTGCTTCACAAGATGAGCAGCAGCACTGTTGCTTTCATATTTGCCTTTTTTTACCCTCAGAGAGGGGAAACCCGTGCTCTGAGCATTGGGAGCTGTTACAAACACTGCTCTAGGGAGAAGTCCCTACAAATAGCCTGCAGCAAGCACCCAGCACCCAACACTCCCAGCTCAAGCACCTGCAGGCTGGCAAATCCCTGAGCCATCCGAAGTAAGGTCTTATCAATGGGAAGTGCCAGCCAGGCCTAAGCAACATTGAGCTGCCCTCCCCACTGTGTGGCCGTGAAAACACAGAGGATTTGTCCAGCTGGGATGGCTCCTGGTCAGGCATTTATGTTTATGGCTCACGGACAGGTTTTTAAAAATACATCCCAGTGCATGCACGGATGTACTCCAAGATACACTTATATCCACAAGCACATGACCTAGGAGGTGGGTTAGAGCTGAAGTGACTCAGCCTCCCAGTTACAGGAACAAAATTAGCAACCACTCATAGACGTCTTATGTCTTAGATGGGGCTAGATGGCACTGTAAGTTAGTTAATGTCCCTTTGCCTTAGGAGATTTCACTTTGGCATTAAGATCAATGGAAAACCAGGAAAGCTGGTGCTCCCTAGGGTATATTTTCCAGAGCTGGGCTAGTAAGTCACACCAACAGCCTTATTCAACACATTTTCAAGGTACCTAGTTAGGAGCTGTGTCCAATAACTTAGTCATTCTCTGGAATTTACTTTTTTTTTTTTTTGAGAAAATAATTCTTGGCTTGACAGCATTTAAACATATGTTTTCTCCAAATACTTGGCCTACATTTTCCCTTCTTTAATTTATCCCATTTCTCCTCATTAACCCCTGCCCCCCCACCCCCGTTGTTCCCATGCTGGATCCCTCTACCTCTCCCGGGAGAACAGTGATGAAATGACATTCGCCTCCCAGACCTCCTGGCACATCACCGTTTCTCTTCAGGATCAGCCCAGCGGGGCAAAGAGCCCTTTGGCCCGGAGCCCCTGAATCACTTAAGGATGCACAGCTGAAACGGAGCAAAGCAAAGTGGCGGAGGGAGGCGAGGACCGGCCTTGGAGGGACAGTGCCTGGCTGTATTGAGGTCAGAGCATTCCGGTCCCACGGCCTCGGGTGTCTGCCTGAGCTGGTTGGAGTAAGGATCTGCCCTAATCTCACACCCAGACCTTCCAGAGCCTCTGCGCTCCGGCGAGCACACTGTGGCTGATGGCACCGTGCCACCGCAAGGGAACGGCATCCACGTGGCTGGGGAGGAAGGGGTGCGTGCAGTCCTGGTGCAGCACATCTGCCCCTGGGGCTGGGAAGAGGGTGGCCACCTCTTGAACAGAGACCCTATCCGTGCATCTAGCACTCCGATGGGTATCTCTCTCCCATCAGTTAACAAGGGGAGCAACCCTCAAGAGAAAAAAAAAAAAAGAAAAAAGAAAAAAAAAAAGCACACCATACCCCCCCAAAACCCCCAAACACTCTTCCCAGCACAGGATCCCATCAGCTCCTTGACCGCCTGGGTCACTCATGCCTGTGAATCGTTTCCTCAAGTAACAGATTAGTCACGTACATTTGCAATGGCAGCGATTCTGCCAAATAGCTGAGGAGCAGGGCAGGAGAACGGCAGCATGACAAAAAAAGGCAGAGGAGGGGAGAGCAGAAACAAAACGTTTCTTCCTTTTCTCCCATGCCCCTTTGGTTTTCAACAGCATTTGCATGCACAAGCTGCTAAACAGCTGCGTCACGTGGCGGTGAAATCCAGGCGTTATCTGGCCAGAGACTTGGACAACCCTGTCTTTCCTTTTTCACCCCCGGGCTGGCAGAAGCATTGCCCAGCAGCCAGAACACTGACAGCTTCTATAAGGTAGGGACCAAAAGCCTCCCATAGTAGGAACAATGTTTGGCAGCTGGGAAAACCTCTCAGTTGAGCTCCCATCTCCAGAGTGACTGACAAATGCCAGACCCCGGCAGGGCTGCCATAGGCTCGGGGCTGCGAAGTGTCCCGCTCAGAGGTGAGTCACTCGGAGAGGAAAACAAACAGGAAAAGGTCCCCAAAAGCTTCTGATTAGTATGTGGCTTACTGCAAACAGTTACTTTCTTCTTCCAATAACAGGCATGAAAAATCACCACTGTCACTAGAGCAGCAGCGCGTGGAGCTGTGAGCAGGTCAGACTGCTCCTCTGTGCTGTGTATGCTCTGTCAAACTGTCCCCTGTCCCGACAACCTTCCAGCCACGAATGGCCTGGTAGGTAACAAAGAGGGAGATTCAAAGTAAGAACACCTGAGTGATCCAGCAACAGGGGGAAAAAAAATGCAGGCTGTTTTGGGTCATATGATTTGTTACATTCCCAGACACTCAGTCTGTCCCTTGCAGTTCAGGGAAATGCTAAAAGGACAGCATGGCCTGGAGAAACTGTAAGGAGGGGAAAAGCAGACGAGGAGTGCCTGGGGGAAAGCTGATGAGCTGGTTTTCAAGACAAGCGTTACTACTGCAATGAGAGATAGGGACACATGTAGGCGTTCCCTGTCCTGGTAATAAATAACAGCTACAAAACTCTTATTAACCTCTGTAAGATATGTTGGCTCTGCCAGCCCATCCATCATGAACCTATCTGTTACTGTGGTGCTCGCTTCAGCTGTCCCAGAGAAAGACAGAAAACTCAGCAGGCCGGCCACAGCATCCCACATTCCAGACAAAGGGAGTCACAATTGCAGAGGATGCATCCTTGTTGTCATAAAAATGATGCTCCTTTCTTGTATCCTCTGCCTGAGGGGGCAGCACTGAAAAAGGAGACTAAAATACAAGCATCACTTTTGAGACAGGAACTTCACCATAACAAAAAAAAAAAGTAAAATAAAGAAATAAAAAAAAAAGACTACCTCAGGAATCTTCTACCTTTCCTTCCTAGGAACAAGCAGCCCTGGAGCATCTGGCCCGGTGAATTCACTTGCAGTCCAAAGAAAGCCTGGCCCCATTCATCAGCAGGGATGGGAAGTGCCAAGTCTCTTCTCCTTTCACCATCCCACTTCCTGGAGGGGAATTCAAGGAACAAGTGACCTGATAGTGCTGAGAGGAGTTCTGTCCCATATGCTGCCAGGCTTCCCACGCCATCCCATTTCAGGAGTAGCATGGGGAGGAGGGGGAAATGCATAAATTAGAGCTCTGATACTTGGCACTACACCAGGACATAGATTAGACTATTCAATCATTTTAATTGCTATCCAACAGTAATAATATATTTAGGTGATTTACTTGAAAACATGCATAGCACTTTGGTAGGTTTATAATGCTAATTGGGAAGGTCCTGAAACAAACAGCCACCCTGGATAGCAAAACTGTGTATTTGGGGAGATTTATTTGGTTAGCTGTTTTCAGAACTACACTAGAATACTGTTTTTCTTAGCTTTTTTTTGCTTCAACGTATATATTTTTGTCTATTTACTTGTCAATCTCGTGTATTTGGCAGACATAAAAAAATGCAGAGCAGTAACCAAAATTACACACACTTCCCATGCAACACAGGGTTATTCTTCCATGTCTTCCATGTCTTGTTTCTGCCCTGAATATTTAATTTTGTACTCCTGTGAGGACTTGGGTGCTCAGAAAGAATGCCATTTTTAGAATTACCAGACCTAAGTAGCTGCAGCTACGTAAATGAGGAGTATGTCAAGACCTGAGGGGAGCCAATGGTTTTACCAGGTCATCAGTTAAGCCACATGGTCAGGAGTGCAGGTGTGAAGGAGACAATCCACCTCCAAGACAGATCCCAGCATGCCTCCACGGGAGTTTTGTGCTTCACAGAGGCACTTTGCTCTCCCTTAGGAAAGATGGTACATCAGAAAAAGTTCCTTCTGCTTTACCTGCACTGTTTGCACCTGTGTTACTGCAGGTAGGCACTGGGAAGGATGTGTTGGGTATGCAGGAGCTGTTACCTACCATATACTGAGCAGAACCACACAGAAAAATATGGTGCAGCCTCTGCTCTGGCTGTGTTTATCCTACATGTCAATGAACAATAAAAACAGGGCACTGGAAAATAAACCTCACTGCTTAAAAAAGCCCCTGGGAGAGTTTCTTCATTGGTATAATATTTTTTGTTTCTTTCTGATTTTTTTTTTTTTACTGTTGAAGTTGACATCTTTTTCCTCTTGCTGAACCAGCATTTCCTGACAGCAAACCATAGTCAGAAATTTTCCATCCAGCCCTGAAGTGTGTTTCAACATTTGGTGCTTGTGCATGCTTATGAAAAGAGGTTAATGTCAATATCAGAAAATTATCTACATGATGTTCAAAAGGGTGCTAACAGTGAGGAGTAGCACCTGCATTTGGGGAAGTCCAGACACTCTCTTGTTTCTTTGCCTCAGAGTTGAGGTCAGCTCTTCTCTGCTCTTTTACATTTGTAATGGTGATCCTCCTTTGCATGTTTACTGCCCAACTGACCTGTCACTTGGAAAAAATCTTTCCATGGGGAACACTCTTTTGTGACACAGCACATCCCCTTCCAAACACCCTGGGGACATTCTGAAGGCTTTAAAACCAAACATCTTGGAAAAGAGCAGTGCTCTCCCAATAAACAGCAGTACAGTCAGGCCTCAGAAGGCAAACAAGCAAGGCAGGAGCTTGTGGGAGGAGACAGTAATAAATACAATAGTCAGCTTCTTAATCACCATCCCCAGTGCCTGATAACCATTACCTTGTTTCAGCTGCCCTGTGCATAACAGTGACAGGACAGCCCTCCACATTTGGAGGACTTTACCCAGCAAAATCTCCTCAGGGATGAACAAGCACTGAAGTGTAAACACACCCAAAAACTTTTAAAGGTTGGAAAAGGAAAATTTCTTATGCTGTGAGAGTCATCAGGCACGAGGCAGCCTGGGTACAGCAGCCTCCAGTCTGCAGCAGTTGCACTCGGCAACCCCAACAGCTAAGGCTTTTTTTGGGAGCAGGGGTGGACACAGTGAAAACCAGCCTGTCCTTACTCGGAACTCCTGCCTGCAGGGCACTCAAGCCAAAGCTGTCTTAATATGCTTTTAAAAGAAGGCAAATGACAGGCAAGGCATCATTTCCTTCAAAGCCCGGCACGGAGACATCTAGAGCTGCTGTCGTCAGCTTAAGGGGCAATAACTTCACCAGGAGGCGAAGCTGGTTTATGAGGGGGAGGAGGAAGAGTTAAACCAAACTCAGCAACCCACCCGGTGTCATCAGCCAGCAGCTCTGAGCACACTCTCACCACGGGGAAGCGGCGGAGAGACACGACATCCCAGCAGCACGTCCAAGAGAGGATGTGTCCTAAAGGACACAGCTGATTCATCATCCCGCTTAGGAATCTCGGGCAGTTTCAGCTGCAGAGCCTGACCTGCTTGGCAGCCAGCCGGCCGGCATCAGCTGCCTCCTGGAAAAGGGAAAGAAAAAATACAAAGCTTTGAAACGACAGAGTGGGCAGAGGAATGGGGAGGAGGGGAAAGGAGGGAGCGTGGGGGGGAGAGGTGGCCTTGCAGGCTCTGGTTGAGTAAGAGGCTAATTCCCCCCCACTCCCTGACCGCGACTCCATCTAATTACCCTGTTTCCTCTGAGCTGATTGGAAAGTGGCCTTGTGTCTGGAAAAGGCAGTAAGCATCTTACATGCATCTGTTCCACCTAATCCCTAATAACTAGTGCCTGTGTGTTCCGGGAGAGGAGGAGGAGGAGGAGGTGGTGGAGGAGGTGAGGGAGGACAGGCAGGGAAGGGCTGGGAAGTGTTTCCCATGTAGGCTGCCGTGAGGCAGAGGGCAGGGCGGCCTCGTGGCCTGGGCCGGGGGCTCTCAGGGAACTAACATTGTTCCTCTTCCGCCTGTTTCACAATCTGGAGGCCCCTTCCTCCTTCCCCTTGCAATAATAACAAATTTTATTGAAAAAAGAAAAAAGAAAAGAGAGAGGCCTGTGGCTGGGAATAAGGACACATTTTGCTGAGCCTCGCTGCAGTTGGGATCCGTTTAAGCCACTCGTTTTCCCCTTGCCCTAATCCTGCATTATCCTTTAGGCATGACGTTCAATTCCTGAAGGGGGGTGGGAAGTGCTCTCCAGGGCCCTGCCTGGTTTGCCCAGGAATTTGGATTGCATTTTTTATGTGCAGCTCCGGGAAGGGGCAGAGGGACAATTACGCAGCCGTTTAGTAGCCAGCCAGGCACATTTTCAGTGAGCTCTTCCTAGTGGGAGCTAATTCAACTCGAGGAGAGCACAGGGATAAACATCTCCATTTGCCAGTAAAAGGATTGTCACATCTGGAATTTACACAAGTTATGAGGAGCCAGGAGCCACTATTTTGTTTCACTTGCGTGGCGTCATAAAACATGTTAGCGCTTTAAAAGTGTTGCAGGGCAGATGGATGCAGGACAACAACAACAACAACTCCCACAGCCCTGCCATGCCCCTGCCCTCCCCTGCCACCATCGAGGGACACCAGACTCAGCCCTGCATCTTGCTCAACGCCCTCAACTTTGCTCCAGCCCCTGGGAAGGGAGGCTTTTGGCCTCCAACGCTGCCAGCTGGCTTCTCTTCTCCACGTTATAGTCCCAGGAGGCTGGGAGAGGGACCCGCTGTGCCCCCTGCACACCTCACAGGGAGTGCCAGCCTTCCCCTCAGGCTCAACCCACATGGAGGAGGACTCAGCAGCGATCACTCTAAACCAGTTTCAAAAAGGTTGGCTGTGCCTATGTGGGCTGTTTATTTTCAAGAGCTTTCCACATTTATCCCGCCAGTTTTCCACTGTTTTGCTTTTGGATTTTTGCAGTTGCAAAGTTTGAGTGCTCCTCCTTGCAAGGGCATCCTCACTCATCCCTCAGCACGCTAATGGTGCCAGAGGTGGTAACAGGCCCTGTGGGCTGAATTCCCATAGAAAGCTCCTGTCCTCACCCCAACAAAAACACTGGGAAGCATCCTGAAAAGAGCAGTGAGATACAGGCATCCATAGGCTGGGCCCATCCCATCCAGTAACAGTGGACATAAAAATTAAGGGGAAGACGATGAAGTCAATGGCCTTTTGACCTTTGGCACTTCTCATCTGCACACAGGCCTTAAGGATGACCAAGGCAAAACCCAACAGTCCATATTTCCCAGTTTGCTTTTTCCTCTCACTTTGTCTCATGGAGTGGTGGTTACCCAAGAAATGTGCTGCCTGCTGATTTTCATTAGAGACTGAGCCACACTGGGTGGGAAAACCAGAACAAGCACAAAAGTCATCTCTTGGCCCACTGTGGTCTTTGTGAAACATCATGCAGAGGTAAAGGCCTTCAGGTTACCGTGTGGAAACCCGGCTGTGATTTACACCTCCTCCTCCTCATCCTCCCTCCAAGGGACAAAGGGCTGCCTTGGGGAGGCTCGTTTCACCCTGCAGAGGACTGGCAGCATCACTGCTCACTTTGCTGCTTGCTGGCAGGGCACAATCCCAGCTTTTGTGAGTCATCCACCTAGCCCATGCAGTATGGGATCCACAGCCTGGAGTCCCACCAGTGCTCACATGAGTCTATTGGGGAGCAAACCAGCAAAGCTCATGCCAGGGACAGCTGCCCTGCAGTGGAATACTCAGCAGTAGCTGTGCAAGGGTGGTGGGAGATGGGGAGAATCGGCTGCTTTCTGCTTGAGCTCTCGTGACTGACCAGAAAAGTGAAGTGAAAGAGCATAGTGGGAAGCAGCAAGGTCACACTTTGCTTCTAGTGTTGTCCAGATCCTTCTGCAGAGCCTTCCTACTCTCCACATGCATAATTCATCCCATTTCACTCTAACTAAACTTAAAGCCCCTTGAGGTAAATTGGAGCAACTTTCCCATGAGTGCAGGCTCCTGACACTGTAAGATTAGCAGCTGAAAGGAAAAAAAGACACTTTAAAGTGTCTTCAAAACCTCCATCTTTAGGTGACAGATAAGTGGCATAAACACTCAAAGTAATGTGCCCACAACCACAGGCAGTTTTCTGTTAATTCAGGCTAAAGTACTCCGAAAAGAGAGGTCACCTTCCTCCCAAGCTGCAAAGATGACTTCAGGGAGGAGCTGTGACCACAGGTGTCCCTGTAGCACAGACTTGCCTGAATGTGTGAGGGTTGGCATGGAACATAAACAGTAGCAAGCAGATGGTGTTTTAGGAGGAGAAAATATCAAATTTATGGCCAGAGGTTGTGCTTACAGTTACAACTGCAGCCTCACCACCTCCTCCTCAATATTGCTACCAGCCATGCCACAATGGCTCCAGCCCTCTGAACAATACCTTTTCCACAGACTGGTCATTGCACCCCCGTGAAAAAAAAATCCAGACAGGCCAACCTGTTCCTCAGAAGACACACTGGCATGAACTCTGCACCCCAGCAACATCTCCAAATGACAGGAGCTGCAGAGGGGGAAGAAGGAAGAAAATGTGGCTTAAACAGGTTTCTTCTATTAAAGAGTCAGCACAGGAGATTTACCAGAGTGCAAAAGACTGCCAAAACTTACCTAGCATTTATTTGCAGAGCTGGGAGGAGAGCAGGGAGGTCTGGCCACCTAGGCTTCCCTCAGTTAGTGCCTGTAGCAAGAGTTTGCCGTTCAGAAGCTGAGTCTCATGGTCCTGTGCTGTACATAGAAAATCAGTCCCTCAATATCTGTATTCTTTGAGATCCCTTTCAAAGCCTATTTAAGGGTATCTAAAACAACACAGGTGTTTGCATGACAAATTCCACACACTGCATACACAGACTTGGTGGTTTTCAAAAGTGCTAAAGAAATAAATTCACTGTATCCTGCTTCACGCTCTGCATATGGCACCATGCTCCCAGCCTAGAAGGAAATAAAACAATCACTATATTGTATGACATGGGTTACAATGAAGTGGCTATTTTCAACTGTTCTTTCACCAAGTCCTGTCTTTCCAGGATGAAACCTTCATATTTGGGAATATTGAGCAGATTAATTCTGACACCCATTCTCTGGGGAAAGTCTGCAGCTTCTCAAAGATGGGTCATGGATACAGCAGCATCATGGTCACAACCCACTGAAGCACATTTGTCATCACCCATCCCTGCTGAACTAATTAATTCTCAACAGAAATGGCTTATTTTAATTGTCTGTACTCTGTTAAGGCAGGACCAAGTGCCCTTAACTCCTCTAATTCTAGGAGCTGGATTTTCAGTTCACTTCATGGTCTGTTTTTTTCTTTCACTCTCGCACTGCCTTGGCACTAAATCACATACCACAGACCACACCCTGGGAAAACCCGTATCTTCAGGCCCCTGTCCTGGCCCAGGAAAAAGCTGCTTTTACATGGAAGGTGACCCTACTTTGAAGGTGTCCCTTCCACCCAAAATGTCTCTGGGATAAAGACTATTTGAGTGGGGATAAGCAGAGTAGAAGCTGCAAGAAGCTGGGCTGACCCAGAGCATGGCCAGGGCACTCAGCTCCCCTGGGAGGAGATGCCTGGCTGGGGGCCAATGCCTGTCCAGAGGTGGTCTCCTTTGGGGCTGCTGGTACTCAGCAATGAGTATAAAATGATGTCACATGAATGGGCTTGGGGGCAGAGAGACCACTCCTGAAAATCTGAGCCAGAAGTGCTCACGGAGGGCTAAGTAGTGAGTGAACTGGCAGAAGCACAAGCCTTCATTCTCCTTCTTGCTGGATCTCTCCTTTAGCCACAGGCTCCATGGTAAAAACTTATCTGCTGCAACTTTATATAACAATTATGTCACCATTAGATTTCAGAAGGCACCTGCAGAATCCAGTTAACTTACCACACCAAAAAACAAGAAAAAACAAGGTACTTCAGATGAAAAGATAAAATGATGACATTGTTTTCAAGGGTGAAGCCTTTACAGTTTATAATTAAATATAACTCTCTATTTGCACTATTAACCAAACTTTAATGGAAATCCTTAAGAACTTTACTTAATACACTTTAATGATAAAATGTAAATAAGGCATTTTTAAAGCAGGCAGCAAACTTCTTTTGCAAACCACAGAAGGTATTTTGCCCACACCACCAATGTTACAGGTGATCCAGCTGAGGGGCCAAGTGGACACAAACTGTACACTTTTCTCTTTCTACATGAACTGGTGTAAATCAGGAACAATTCAACTGGTCATTAAGCATAAGAGAAGCACAGGGGTATGCTGTGGCTATAGCATATTCAGCTATGGGTTTATATTTAAATATTTTTACAGTATCTTTTACATTGGTGCTTGGGGACTCCCAAATAGTCAGAGATGCAATTAGATAAAAGAGGGTACTTGACTTTTCATCCTTATTCCTTCCTGCCTTGCTTTTGTGGGTTTAAAGCCCAATCTTTTGACTAATTAAACACATTTGAATATTCTGTTGCGTGTGCAGTGAATGCATAATTAGACTCAAGAGAAAGATTATGTGCTTTCGAGCTGACACTAACACTTCAGCACAAAGGTACCCCAGGCACCACTAAGTGTAGCCTACCAGCTCCTGCTAATAGCACGCTGCCTCTGATCTCCAGAGGATTATCTTACTCTGGAGCTCTTTTAGGAGCCGTATACTGAAAGGGGCCTGAAACAGATACCCTGTAATTTACATCCCTGCTTAGTGCCTCGGTGAGGAATGGCGGCCTTTGCTCCAAATTGTAAGTGTTTCTTTCCTTCTCTGCTTCTCAGGTCTGAAGTTAAGGCACATGATCTTCAGGGTGCAGAATGCTGTAAGGAACCTCTGGGTGGTTTCAGGGAAAAAAGTGTATTTTTTTTTTTTTTGTCTTTTTTTACTCATATTCACTACCTCTTTTTTTCCCTATAAACATAGAGAAACCTCTTAAATAAATTATACTAGACAAAACTCCGTCTCTCGGCTCCAAAATTAAAGATATCTGCTGGTTTATCCTCACCAAGCACTACCTCCTAGTGCTGTTATTTACTATACCTCATAAATATCAGAGTCCTTTTCCTTTCCTCTACTTGGCATTTTTCCCATCAATTTTACGCTGCTGCATTTTATTTTTGTTGTTGTTTTTTAACAGAGATTACCCTCCCAGCCACCACATGATAGTAATTTTTTTTTTTCTTCCCCATTTTGTGGTTGGACCAGCTCAGACAACTAGATAAATATTGTGGGGAGCTGACCCTTAAATATCGGGTTTGCCTGTATTTTTTCACAGAGGTTTTTATTTCCTTAAGTTGTAGGTGGTCTCCTTAAGACAGCAGGGAGACAAACCTGGTGTACTGAAAGGAGGGGAAAAAGAAGAAGCAGAAAAATCCCCTTAGGATGTTTCCTGTGGTAAAACAGAGTAAGGAATATTTTCAGAAACAGTAAGAAATATTTTAGGGCAGCTCCAGAAAAATTCAAATCCAAATCTTCTGTGGGGTTCAGTGAACGCTTCAAATTGTGCCTTTCCTCCAAAACCTGAAGCCAGGCAACTTGAACCTGATTTTGGAGTGAGTAATGGGGACCCTGGCATTTCTGTACCCCTTGGCAGTTGTGAAGAGGGTTGTGTGGGTTTTTTAAGATGTTGGTTTTTTCAAAGTAAAGTTTGGTTAAAAAAACAGTGGGCTAGCTACTGAAAATAAGTCCCTGTCAACTATTGTCAGCCACAGATCCAGATGAGGGGCAAAGCTCCTTTACCAGTAGTATAGCTTTAGCATAAGCAATCTGCAAATTTCCTCTTATCTGAAAAAGAAAATGATACCTGAGAAGGCCAGAAGATAACAACAGGCAGCCAGCCTCAACATCAGCAATACCTGTGACATTGCTAGCATTACCCTCTGGTTAGCATGGCAAATCACACCGTGCCATTGCAGTTCAGTCACTTTTCTGTAGGGTCAACCCCCTTACAAAACTTCCTCCAGCAGGAGGCTGGCTTACATTTGTTGTTGTTGTTTACACTGCCAACAGGACGTGTCCTCTGCCGGCACTGAGGAGAACTGTACCGGAGAAGATGTAGGACCTGTGTCAGTGGATTTGATCCCCGGATTTCATCACACATAACTTCACTGCAACTGCTTTGCTATGCCCCTTGCTCAATAACAAAGAGGTACCCCGACTTCAGAGCTTTGTATCTGTGCCCAGACTTCAAGGCTGACACACCTCAACATCGAGAATGAAGTGCAAAATCTCCTTTATGTTCCAAAAGCATGCAGTTTGGAAAGTTCAGGGATGAAGCAGGTGCTCAGCTAGGGAGCATTTTGTGCTGGTCCCAGCTTATGGTGGCCAACTCCAAACAAAGCTGTTCCTGTGCCTGGGCCATAGGTAGTCAGGCTGGCCCCACTGATATCCTTCTGCAGCCCACCCCCAGCCATGGTGGAGCTGCTCCGTGCCACTCACTGTGCTTTGCTTGTGAGGCTTTTTGTGCTAGCTTGTCAGGGTTGCAGGTACCTGACATAAGGCATCTCCTGGGACTCTTCTTCACTTTTCTCAAAGCACTTTTCTATTGGGAAGGAAACCCCAAAGTCTTTCCTATTCACATGGAAATATACCATATCTAAATTGGAGCTGCTGAGGCAGATTGCTAAACTTAATTACCAGTTCCAAGGGCTGAGACAGTGAATGACAGGTCAATTCATGCAGTGAGCTAGCAAAGATTGCTGATAAATGCTTTCTAATTGAAAGGATGATAAAACAACTATTAGTCACTGAGGAGCTTGAAGAATGAGTTAGTCCTGGGGTTTTTTACGCTATGAAGAGCAAGAGGCACTAATCTCATCAGCACTCTGTTGTCATTTCCTACCAGCCTAGTCACTCAAAAGGTCCAGGAGGGATCATGTATGACACTGCAGAAGGGTGACCAGTCACTGCTCCCTCAGTCCTATTAAGGAGATTGAATAGAAATAATCATTAGCAACGTGGATAAAGTCTATTGGACTCAGGAGAACATCAGACATTTCCGTGATTTAGGAAAAAAATCAAAGAACAAAAACAACCTCTTGCACACAGCTCCCTTGGGAAATCAGTTGTGTTAACAACACAATGAATCCTTTGCAGAGCACTTTTCAGCTCAAAGTGTAAGATGGAGGCTGTGGCATCAGAGATCCAGGTACTCAAGGCCCACTCCAGCAGCAGCAATGATGTGCTGCATACAAGCAGTTTGAAACTTGGAGGCTGAACTTTGCCCTAGAAAAACCTCTACATGGGCACATGTACCTGTTTGTCACTCAGGCATTGGGACAGTCACTCTGGCAGCAGGGCACAGCAGTCATACAGGATGAGAAATGCTCTTAGGTTGTCACAGCACGAAAGGTCGGTAGAGCTGCACTGCAAAAGCCCTGTGCCTAGACATGACCCAAAAGTTACTTCTGCTGCATTAAGTGACACAACACTGGGTGCTGGGAAGGCAAGAAAACAGCCACCACCCATTAGCAGGAACCTCTGCTGCCTTGTTTCCATGCTATGCAACCCTGAATGTCTTTTTCTGCTGCTTCTCTTTCCTTTCCTCCTCTTTTGCCAGTCTTTCTAGACCAGGATATGCTCAGAGTGAGGATGCCAGTGTACTTGCCCTGTGCCTAACACGAAGGGCTACAGCCCTGGCTTAAGCCTCTGGGTACTGCTGTCACATGGATAATCATCCAGGACACTTGCACACACCACACTGCTGAAATGGTAGCCATGCTAGAGGTGAGCTTGGGACGTGGCCGAGTGACACAAGCCACAGAACATGTGTAAAGTGAGATTTTGCCAAAGGCAAAAGGTCAAGGCATTTTTGTACCCTTAAGAAGCAGACCTTACTTTCTGCATTAGGATGTGCCTTACTCTCCCCTTTCTGCCCCACCAAAATCCACACAGAGTTCACACCACACAGTATTTAGTATCTGCAGTGTGAAGCCTGACATTTTCCAGGAGGTTGCAGCACTCCCAAAACTTGTGTTTTCCATGTTTAATTAGTGACAGATTTGCTGTCTCTCCATCAAAAATCATGTAAATTCTTTCTACAAAGAAGACCATTTTGTATGGAAAAGAGTGTGCCTGGCTGGTGCATCTGACTAGATATTGACATGAGGGGAGAGAGACAATATTTACACTAACCAGCATGTGAAAGTAGTCCAATGATGGCATGATAACTGTGCTTGTGTTTATAGATTCAATGAGTTTGTAAATAATTCCAGATCCCCAAACTCTTGGAAGTACAGATCAGTCTCAATCAGCTCATTCTTGCTGTGCTCAGTATGCTTTGCCTCAAGTCAAAAGCCCCTGGCTATGGAGAGATACCTTCTTCACAGTCAGATGTGCAGGTAGGTATTTTGACAGGACTGCATAAGACAAGTCAGATCAGCAGCTCTGCCAATAAAATCTTAGAGATGTGACTTGCAAAGGAGGGACAGAGCAAAACATTCTTCCAACAACTGTGTCCAAAACATTCTTCCAGCAACTGTGGATCAATATGTGCAAAGCCAGGAGTGTAGTGACTACAACATTATATTAACATTTAAACCAGGAGTCTCATGTAGTGCCTGACCATGAATGAAGGTCACCTCGGGCCCCTCACTTTACACCATATCTCAGACTTGATCTCCATATGCTCTCCATGTTATAAGTATGTATCAAATATAGTTATGCATATATAAGTATGCATCAAATATATATTGGTTTAGTTTATGTAGTCTCTAAGAGGACTGTCCCTGTTGCACAGGCACCTATCTTGGTATAAAACTTTTCTTTACTGACTAAGTAAAATATATTCCTATAATATATTTATGTATGGATTTTTTAAAAAAATTAAAAATATTTCTAACTTAGGGATAAGCTGTGCCACTCTACATCCATACAAACTACTATGTGTCCATTCTCACTGCAAGCTATTCTACAGGTGTTTGGAAAAGTGCACCTGCTGAAGCAGCCCAGTCCATGGTCGTGGTGGTTATAAAGCTTCAATATTCCTCCCAATAAAGGCTCCCCAACCTTTTTCACACATACTGTGGAATAAAAGAAACATATCTCAATGCCACAAAAGCTTTTCTCCTTCAATCCATGTTTTCATCATCAGTGAACATCCTTTGGATCAAAGATTGTTGTTTGATCCCAGGAAAAGGTTAAGAGTGTTGGCAGTGCTTAGGCAGTTGCTCCAAATGACCTACCTAGGGGTGCACTACAAATCAGATCAGACAACTGATCCCTTTTTTTTTTTTTTTAATAGAAACATATTTAATTTTTCAGGGTGCTTTTTTTTTTCTTTAAACATTTTTTCAAGCCAGCTGCAGCTGCATCCTCCATCTCCTCAAGCCACAGCCTGAATTAGCATCCATTTAAATTAATAAGACAGATATCCCAAGTTTTATGTTTCATGCTTACAGCCAAGCTGAGCAGATGTGATGCATGTTTACAAATGCAGAGACATTTTGGGAGTTGCCCTGTTTGATGTCTGGACTTGTTTTGTACACACTCCTCATACTGCTGTGAGTTCTTGGAGGAGGATCCTTCCATGGTGACTTTACTAAATGAAATAAAGTGAAGCCTCCTTCTGTTTAAGTCAAAGGGAACTTGGCTTAAAGCTTTTCTTTTTCCTTTTTTTTTCCAGTTGCAAGATATCTCTTTAGCCTATATCTAACTGTGTCATCAGTAATTAGGCATGTAAAGGAAATCAATCTCAACAGGGATGTAAGATTCAAAACCTGCCAGTAAGCAGTAGATAACAACTCTTTTTAAGCACAAGCTCTTCAAAATTATGCTTATTAGTGGAATACAGTCTCTGAGTCAAACTCCCAGATAACCTAACAATAATTAATTTTGTTGAAAAGAATAAGCCTGAACTGTTGTGCTGACCATAGCAATACAAACCACTAAGATAAAGCCTGGACAGAGTTCCTCTAGGCTGGGAAGTATGAACAGCAGCGTGACAATTGAGAGGAGGGACAGCAATGTAAAAACCAAAAATACCAACAAAACCCAAAAACTCCCCACCTCCTAACAGAAATTTAGGTCTGGGAAATGCATGTCAGCCAGTAAGGAACTCTGTTCCCATTAGCCTGGAGACCCACAGTGTCCTGACCAGGTGCAAACCACAAGGACCACTTTGGGGGAATTTGTTTCCTCCAGTGATTGTTTGCATCAAAAAGTTTTCCCTGATAGTTACTGGAGCTAAGATTTCCCACCCAAGAAGACAGGAAAACATGGCAAAGCATGGATATTTTGTGATCATACATGTACTTCCATATCTCTGTACACACACCATCACATACAAACACTGAGAAGGTCAAATGTGGAACTGAAGAGAGGCAGTGTCCCTTCTGGTTAAATGTCTGCACACATAACATCAGGTTCAAACACTGAGGTGATTTAAATTGGAAATGCTGTGTTTAAGTCAGTAGAGTTAGGCCATTTGATGCTCATCCAAAACATCTTCTCTAAGTATGGCAGGCCATGCCCTCCTAGATCTGAGCAGATCCACTGAGTCAGAGGTAGTTTACAAATAATCAAATTTACTCTTTTTTTCCTTTCACCTGGAGCCTATTAATCCATAAAATTTGGAAAACAATGAAAACCCACTGCAGTGTATTATTAGATTTTGAAAAGTCCTGCATTCAACAGTTGGAATTACTTGCAGGAGTTAGATTAACTAAGTTGCTCTAGCAACACAGTCCTTGAGATGCAGTCAGCAAACCAAGACTACAAAAACAAAGAACCCACAAATCAAGCCTACAAGGACAGGCAGCTACTTCCATTGCTTCTGACAGCAAGGTAGTTTAAGCCCTGCTTTCATTTGGCCATGTGAGTCCTTAGTGATTTTGAAACTGGGAAGGACCTATTAGATATGTTGAATTGGGGTACTGCCAGTAGCTATTGCTTTCAAGACCTTTACAGAGTGAGATGGGAAGAATGTGCCCATGAAATAGATACTGGGGCCTGTGTGTTTGTGCATGTGTGCATCAGCTTCAGGAGGAAAAAGGCCTGAATGAGTTAGATCTGTAAACTTAGCTCCCTTTGGGAAAACTCCTCCTCCAGAAACCTTCTACTTTTTCAGAAAACACACATTCTTATTATTCCAGCTCTCTCATATATTTTGTAATTCTAACATGCAGTGAGATCAGTGTCTACATTGGCATGAAGCACTCCTGCAATTATGGCACAAATGAGAAATAAAATATCAAGACTGCTGCACAGATACATAAACTGATGTATAGGAAGGTTTAACATGCTGCTTAACATTCACGAATAAGAGCGCAGGTGTACCCAGATACATCTCTATCTTTGCTTTTATAGTTTCCACTTAATGATTTTATTTAGTCCAAATTCTTCTATATCACAGAAAGAGGCACTTGGAAGACACTTGGAAGTTGAAAGGACACCAGAACACTTTGCCTGTCTGTTTCCATCTTGCATCCATACCCTGTGATTTCAATTCCACTTCCAAGTTGGACTGAAGTGGAAGATAAACCAGCTGCCACTCCAGAGCATCACTCTGATAGGGAGGCAAAGACATGTGTGGATGGAGAGCAGCTCAGAGGACACCAAACTGACCACTGGTCACGCTGCATTGCTTGCTGCACTCCTTGACTCTGTGCCACTTCCAGACTTGACTTGTAGCAAGCTCCATGAGCCCTTTTATCAGCCCTGAAACCCAGCAATTGCCTGTCTTACTGATTTTAGAGCTCCCTGCTCGCTCCACAGCTGGTAATGGAAGCAGCCAGGCATCTGGAGCAATTGGCAAGTCCCTACTGCCCTCCCACGGAGTGGGGCGTGCCCTCCCATCCATTTGCTCTCTGGACCAGGAGTGTGGGAGGGGACAGGGGTCCTACCCCACCTGCAGCCATGGCAGCCGAGCTCAGCTGGGAGGCGCCTGCAGCTCCCAGGTCCAACCCCTCCATGTCCAGCAACTGGAATTTCTCCAAGGAATGCTCCTGCCCTGGAACTCACTCCCTTTGGCAGCTGCTCAGACCTTGAGTCTAATAACTTTCAGGGCACCATACAAACTTCATTCATTTTGTTTAACCTTCGATTAACTGAGTTTCTTCTACAATTTTCTCTGGGATTGAGGCCTCCATGGCAAACAGGAGTGAGAAACAAACTTAAGTTTTTCTGCTAAAGACAGCAGGGCAACAAAGTACCCCATGCTATCTAAACCAAAACACAGAACTGAAATGTGTACAAGAAAACCTTAACATTGATAAACCTAAAAACACTGTCTGTAAAGAGTTGACTGCCTCTGCTTGTCTCTTTGGCGAAGAAAACATTTCAGACGCAGAACAGGGATATAGCAAAGGGCCAAAATAAAATGCAGAATTAATCTCTATTTTTCTTTAATTTGTAAAAACTCCTGCTATGCAAAGGATGCAAGAAAAGTATTTCTTTCCTCTCTGAGCAATTGCTAGAGCTGCTGCAGAGCCATTTTGCAATTGTGAATACAAAAGCAGGTGGTTTATCTGGCAGTCAAGCTGTGGGTATGATGAAAGTCTGAAGATTCTGGTGCTGGCATACACATGATCCCCTGTGCTGCAGCTCACCCAGTCTCTCTTTTTTTTTTCCATGTCATGATTTTGTCATGAAGTTTCTGAACCCCTTGCCTGTGTTTTCAGATCATCTCCTGCCTCAAGAGAAGGGACTGCCTCAGGGAAAGACAGCCTAGCTAAAGGCTCATGTCCCAATTGCCAGGATGAAGTAGGGGAGGGGAGAGGTTTAAGGGATTTTAAAGTGTTCCTTGTAATTTGACAGTTATTAATCATGTTCCAGCTCTCTTAGTACCTCCAGCTCCTTCATCACTTTATATATACCAGCAGAACTCCAAGCGTTTCTATGGAACTGCATAAGGTGAAAAGAAAAAACCCTGAGTTGTTCCCAAAGCACTTCAAAATTAATTGGCTAGATTGTGGTATTGAGGTTTTTTGAGCTTTTTCAAAAATCCTGACAATTTCTGTGGCCCAAAGCAGGGCTGACTTTCAGAGTCAGCGTGGTTGGAGCACGTTGCATTTCCTCAAAGATAAGAGAGAGAATCATTCCACACTTTGCCCGGATTTGCAGTAACACTGGAGGTACGTGAATCATGATGACAAATGTTGCAATGCACAGCGGACTCCTGATTCAAAGTCTTCCCTTTATGAAGCTTTCCTATCTCTAAGAGAGTATGATGTAGCTCTTGGGTAGATCCCAGATGTGGGATCCCACTTCAGCACAAACCACACAGAGACCTTTGTGGCAGAGATGAGTCCTCTCTCCCTGACCAGACAGTGCAAACACAGCTCAAACCTGCTCATCTCCTTTGGGCTGGACCTGGTGAGACCTGGAAAAAGGAAGAAACGAGCACTACAACATTTGTGCCTCAGCCATAGAAAAGGACAATCTGTGCATGGCTAACACCTATAGACCCAACCATTAATGGTCCATACACTGGGCTTTCAGCTCTGCATATTTTCAGTTTGATCCCCTGCAAGCTGGCATCCACCACAGATATGGCCTCAGTGTTTTGGGGGAACCAGGCAAAACCCAGTGACTTCAGAATCTAAATCTGCATCCATATTTTGTAGCTACTGCCCAGCCCTGCTTTGCATTAACAGTTTTGGAAAACACCATTACAAGAAGAAGGGAAAAACAAAAGTTTCCTACTCTGTGTGATGAAGATCCCACTTGGGAAATCACCTACCCCACTACTCCTGCAAACAAAATGCCAGGCATAAATATTTCACCCAGCTGAAAGTAAATACAGATCCTTCTACTAAACCTGCAGCTCCAGACAAACAGAAAAAAAAGGCTTAAATGAAGGTGTGAGACCAAAAATGAACTTCAGCAGCATGAGTAGGCACAGTGCTGGAGAGCACAGGGAAGCAGAGGTGAAATCATTTAGCAAGAGTACATGGTGGGAATTTGAGTGACTCACAGGAGCAGCATCTTTCATTATTTCAAACCATTGAAAAACACCCTTGGTCCCCACACCAGGGTGTGGCTGCACATGTTGAAGTTGTCTCAGGTTTCAAGTGGTGGAGGCATCAGTAGGGCATCTGGGTACCCCTGGGGCTCCTCCCTGCCCCTTGATTCCCAGGCAGAGTGGCAGGGTCTGCACGTGCTCTGGAGGGCTGCCCACATTCCTGATGTTTCAGGCAATCCATGTGGCAGGGGAAGGCAGCCCCCTGCCCAGGGTGCAGCCCTGTAGGGATACACCGGCAAGGGGATCAGCCTGTGCGTTGCTGTGGAGACAACTTTGATCTTCCATCTTCTGAAAAAAGTAAAGTGGTGGGAAGGATAGAGAGGGGAGAGGAGGTCACAGAGCATGTAACCACCCAGCGATGTTGCCCACCACCTGGGAATCCCCTGAGCCTGGGAGAGGGCTTCCTTTGCCAGAGAGCTCAGCCAGCTGTTTTCCCAAAGGGCTCATTGGGGTTACAAGTATCTACGCATAACAAGGAGCATCTTTTAGCCTGCTCTGTTTTTTATTAAGGACTTAGTAAGCACTTTCTTAATTCATTTAGTGACATCTTTCCTTCATTTCCCAAAGCCAGTCACCCACTGAAATTACTGACCTTAGTAAACACCAAAAAAAGAGTACCGTTCTTTTCACAGAAAAGCTTGGCATTAGTTCCCAGTAGCAACTGCAGAATCCTTATGGAATAAGCCAATTAAGCAATAAAGCACAATAAAGTACAGCCTATTACACTAACATAATAATTCACACCTACAGTATTGCTACTAGAATCACACCTGCAGTGTTGCATAAAGCCAAAAGCCAGGAACTGTTAAAACAAGCTAGCCAGTTTATTATGACAATATAATTTCTGCCTGGGGATACGCTGCAGAAAAGATAAAATATTGGTAGGTGCTCTTGTTAGAGTGTGAACAAAAATCTGGGTTTTAAAAGGGAAATGAACAAGTGGTTTAATAGTAAAGTCCAATGGAACCTGATTAATTTAAAACTATACAAAGCCAAATGCTGAAAATTAGCTAGTGGGGTGGGAGTCTGCAGCAGAACAGGAAAGGAGTGGATGAGGTGACACCATGGCATCTTGCATCTGGTCTGTGGCCTGCTATCATGGGGCAGGTATTTAGCTAACCTTAACTGAAGGACCTCGTTGAATCCAACAGAGCTATTATGTACATAGAGCTAGCTGCTGGGCTGGAAGTAATTTGATAGAAAAAAAAATTAAGTGCTTAGTCTAAGTATCTAGCATGCTTTCCCTTTGAAACATCCCCCAGTGATAACGATCATAATTATACTTCCTTGCTCAGGTTGGTTACAGAGGAATTAGGCAGCCATCAGCCATTCTTGCTCTGTGAAGAGTTTCAGCTGTGTTAAAGGCATGGGACATGGCTCTACTCAACCGTCTCAGCAGAAGGTCATCCCATCCTAAAGCACTCCCAAACAAGGAAGAACTAAAAACTAAAAAGATCCAGACAGTAGAGACCCCCTCTCTTATGGCACTCCCCAGATAGTTCAGAAAACAGAAGAAAGGTGTTGTTTTCTTACAGCATGAATGGGGCTGGATGTTCCCATTTCACTTGGTTATGACCCTAATTGGACCAGTTCCAGGATATAATTGAGGGAGTGGTGCTCTGGTACTTGGGAAGTACCTTTTCCATTTAGAATTGTGGCTGGCCAGAGAGCAGATGCAGCCTGCTCCTGCTCCAACACCTGCCAGGTTCTGGGGGCTCATGGGGGAGCTGAATGCTGGCATTCAGTCTTAGTGCACCTGTAACAGTGCCTGAAGCTGCCCCTGGCAAAATAAAGGCACTGCCCATTCCCACGCACTGGCTAAGAAACCTACTCCTTACTTTAGGCTCCTCTGGCAGGCTGGGGCCCTGTGGGCTCCTCTGGCAGGCTGGGGCCCTGACTAACAAGCCCCACAGCTTTTGTGTCTCCTCATCACCCTGATGGCCCGAGGCCGGCCACCTCAGCCCTGCTATCACATCCTCCTCCTGCCTGGCCTCCCCGGCCTCTGCTTTCCTGTCTGCCTGATGAGCTGCGACAGAAACAACCTTCCCTTCCCTTCCCTTCCC
>VZRH01005089.1:149158-169308 GCA_013397555.1 Urocynchramus pylzowi | reverse complement strand
CCTTCCCTTCCCTTCCCTTCCCTTCCCTTCCCTTCCCTTCCCACTGCTCGGCCCTTGTCCCCAGGTGCCCCTGGGTGGCGATGGTCACACCAGATCTGCTGTGTGGAGGCTGCAGCCGCCTTCCCTGGTAACACTTTAACTCTTAGCAGCCAGGAGGGCAGGTGAAAGGTCAGGGTGGTCCCTGCATTGCCCCTGCTGACAGAGTCCATTTCCCTGGTGGGGCACACCAAGGTCCCACGTGCAGTCAGCCTCCTCAGACCGGGTGTCCATCCTGCCCATGTCCTAGCCTGCATTCTGGATCCCCAAGAGTACCTTTGGGACAACAGCCAGGCATGATGCTTGCCCACCACCAGGTGTAGAGGACTGGAGGGCACTTGACCTCAAGCCATGTCCCTGTGCCCTAGGTGGCCTCTCAGATCTCCAGACCATGCCAGTCTCCTGGAGTCCATGTGTGACAGAACCCAGGGATCCAGGCACTCCCTGAGGAGCTGAACATAGTGGAAACCCCATAAATGAAAGCCCACAGAGTTATTCAGGATTACCACTAATTAGTTAAACAAAACTTACCCTCTGTGATTTCCATGGAGACTCGGTGGCCCCAGCCTCCACCGCTTCTCTTTGGAGCTGAGAAGTTATCAGGGGCACTTCCCTCAAAACTGGGTTGAATTGCAACATTTTTCTATGGCAGTGTTTGCTTTGGTCTGAGGATTTCTGTGTGCAAAACAAATAAAACAAACAAAAAAAAAAAAGTCCCAAAACACAACAAACAAGTAGATAATTTCTAGGAACAAATTAATGTGTTCAGGAACCAAGTTGGAAGAAGGGGGTGAGGGAAAAAAAAAAAAAAACACAACAAAAAAACAGTGAGGGACTTTAGAAATGCCTGGAACATGCCCAGACCTTGCCCTAAAGTGAAATGGGGTGAAAAAGGGTCAGATCTTTTTCTTTTAAATTTGTATTCTACCTGTTGAAGTGGCTCCTTGAAAACTTGTAACAGCCAAAAGTGTGTTTCATTGCTCTGAAATAAAAGTAATCTGGTCTTCCTCTGCTTTTTTTATGAAACATCCCTTTACAAAGGTATATGCTGCACTCTTTTCAGCTCCCAAGCTGCACTACTGAACTACCACACATACTTACAATTAATTCTAAAACCTACAAATACAGGGGAAGGGGAGTGATACTCTGAACACTCTTTTTTTTTTTTTTTTTTTTTTATCTTATGAAGCCATTTCTAAAGATGTGGCAAGGGGGGAAAAAATGCGCAGAAAGACACATTTTATATTAAAACCAGATGTGGAAAGGGGGAAAAAAATTAGGTTTGTGCCAACCGGCATCAAGGAGAATTTTTTGTGTTTCAGCTTCGGAGTTGAATCTGCAGCACGCCGCGCCACATGCTGATATCTGTCAGTGTAATGACTACGGCATCTTAGCAGCATAACACTCCTGCCAGCAGAGAGAAGGGAGTTGGTAAACTAAAATCAACCTCTTCTCTCCCTCTATTACGGTATAACCTTTTGGACAGTTAGTGAAAACTGGTTCAAACTGTGCTGCCGTCCAAACTTCAGACCCATTGAAAAGCCTGCCTTGGCCCCAGGCCAAAGTCCAGTGTTTTATTACCAGTCTCATGTCTTTCTCTCCCTTGCCTTCCATTACCCACTTATTTTCTTTAGCTTTTTGTTAAAAAAAAAAAAAAAAAAAAAAAAAAAAAAAAAAAAAAAAAAAAAAAAAAAAAAAAAGAAGAAGAAGAAGAAAATAAGTATCCTCATAGTACAACTATCTTAACAAATTCTGGTACATGTCACAGACCTCGTTAATTGATTCCACATCCAAAACAGAAGACTTGGGCTATTTTTGTTGTTCAAAGCTGTACATTGGCCAACATCCTCTGCATATAATTAACCCCCTATTTCCATGGAATCTCTGCATTAACTTATTACAGACTCAGCTGGTAATGAACTCCCAGGAGAAGTCCACACACAAACATTGGCCATTGGCTTCGCTGCCCACGTGGATTAAACAAAAATTAATCTCATCTATTTGGTTATTCATTTGGTGTCTTTAAATTGGAGGCGTTTTTCTGCTTCGTTTGATGCACACAAAGAAAGAGGGATCTGGCTACTGAACTTTATCCAGAAACATCCATGTGTGGAGCAGATTAATGGGAACTTTTCATACCCATAATAGCTTTACAGCAGCGAAGTAGAACACGCAGTTCTCCCTGGGTGACTATAATGCTCTGGGAGACAGGGAAAACAAATGTGGCTAGAAGATAGTAATGTTTTGCTCATCAAGTGCTGTGTAGTTTAGACATCATTAAAGTGACGTGTTTAGAACTGAACCTGGGAGGAAACTCACATTTTGTTAATGTGGTTTTTTTTTTTTGTTTTGTTTTATTTTGTTTTTTGTGGTGCACTCAAACTTTTGGACACTGAAATAAAAAGAAGGATGTGACAGACAGAGATGTCCCAAAACAGCTGCTGGTATCAAGTGACCACATGTAAAATGGTAAAAGGGAATTGACAGGCAGACTAGTAAGGAAAAGAAGTGGAAGCAGCAGGGATTACTGACTCTCCCTCTACCTACTTCTCGCTGGAAATGGTGATTTCTAAATAAAGAAAGCAGAACAGATATTTTTATATCACTTATAACTTAACTGGTAGCAACCACCTAGCTGAAATCCCACAGACCGAGGTCCTTCTCCAGGCTTTGCACTGACCACAGCTCAGCCACCTCACTGCTGTGCTTTTCCCCAGGGGATAAGGCAGGGTAAGAATAGCAGTGTCCTCTGGAAAATGCTCTGAGAGCAACTAGAGAAGAAGACCTTAAGGGGATAATTCTAAATAAACTTACTTCTCCCCTGCCTCCTCCCCGCCTCTCAAACGCTTTCTCAAAAAGAGAGTGGCTCCTGGGTTTTGGGGTTGCAGTCTTCAACAGCAATCATCACTATACCATGTGGGGATCTCTCTGGTCCCCTGGGCTCACATGGAGGTGTCCCAAAGAGCTGTCATCGGGACCAATGGTCTCTTCTCCCTGCCATGGACACAAAAACTGCTCCTTGGCATTAACTGGCTTTGTCAGGTCAAAAGCATCGAGGTCATTCCATCTGTGCTAAGGAACTTCCTCAACCAGACCCTTACAAATTCACGCTCTAACTTTTGTGGGCAGTACTAATCCCATTTCTTGCATGAGATCCAAATGTAGCAAACCTGCCTTTCCCGTAAATGCCCCTCCCTGCCTCTCATGTGATTTTGGTTCTATTTAGAAAATACTCGTTACTTGGAAAGGTATTTATGCAAATTTTCAGTTGAGGGTGTGCCATGTGCTGTGAAAATCCACAGTACTGCCTAAGTCACCTCCTTGTACAATATTCCTGCTGTTGTAGGACATTATGGAAGACAAGCAGACCTGGCCATATGCTTCAGGGTCCTTGGGATTTCCCCTGACAAGGGCCCAGACAAGTGCTCCTCTCCCTGCAAGCCAGGGATGGAGCACCTCAGAAGTGGCCTGAGCAGACTAAAGGACCACGTGCAGCACGGCCCATTCCTCACAAGGGAGCTGCTAGCCAGGATCAGTGCTGGACAACACCTCTGCCTTTCTCTTTAATGCCATCATTTTCAGACCAAGCTTTTCAGGCTCACCTGGCACTTGCTCAGGTGATTAAAGGTTGGGGTGGCAATTCCCTGCCTAACAGCACCCAAGCCAGCTGGATTAAGCTTCCCTGGCGCTCGTCTATGTGCATCAAAGCCTTGCAGATGAGCAGGGGCAGATGGGCTTGGAGGAAGCTGAGCGTGGTGGCCCAGCTCCTTCTTGGAGACATCTCTCCCCTCCCATCCCCCACCTCTCCAGCCAGCATCCCCACAGACAGCTGTTCCCCCCTACATCCCCAGCAACTGCTGTCCCCCTGCCTCCTCAACATCCCACTGGCGTGGTCAGCTTCATCAGTGGGAAAGCAGCCAGGGGTCACTGGTGTACAGCAAGAAGCAAAAATGGTCAATGTGCCATCAAAAATGGTCAATGTGCCATCTCTGCAAACAGCCTGGAGCCCCACAGTGCAGGAAGCACAGAATTCACAGATGGGTGAAGCCCCTCAGGGAGGAAGGGACTGCCTGCCCTGCACCTCAGCCTTGCAGGAGGGAGCGGCAGGAGCCGTGTACCTTGTAATACCTGTTTCAGATGCACCTGAACAGAAAGCACTATAAATCGCTGAAGGGCCTGGGAAAAGACAGAGCATTCACATCCATGGCCTTAAGTGCTCTTCACCTGAAAACCACCTGCTGAGATGTTGCCCTGACTCTCATGACAATGCCTCCAGGGTGGTGTGTCCCGGGGTGACATTGCCATTCATCTCCTGCAGTTTGAAAGATGAGCAACACGACTGTGACTGGGTGCCCCGTGCCTTCTGTGTCCTTGTCAGGCTGAACAGAGAGTGGATAGGCTTTGTTCATCCAACAAAGGTCTGCAGTCACTTCTGACTGGCTGCCACAACCTACTGGCTGACATTTCCTGCCAAAAAAGAAGGAGAGCAGAAAGCAAAGGGTGAACAGAAAATGGAAATCAGGCTTGAGGACAAATACCAAAGCCAGTGAGGATGTGGCTGAGACCCACCCACTTCTGCAAAGCAGCTTTGCAAGTTCTTTTACCACCAGTATTTAACCAGTCAACCAGTTCATCTAGTCAGCTACGTCAGCAAGCACCTCTGCTCCAACCACACCACTCTGGTCCTCCAAGCAGTAGCTGTTCAGCCCTGCTCCGGCACACCACTCACTGCCAGCTGGAAACACACTGGCTCAGGTACTGAAGCTGTGCAGAAGAGCAGCAAGGCACAGGGGATCAGCTAGCTGCTGGAGGCTGACACAAGTTCTCCAACACAGCTGCCCAGCTCGCCTTTTTCCAGGCACAGGGTGCCTTTTCCCAGGAACAGGGTGTCTCTGGCTAGATTACAGAAAGCAGAGCACAGCTAAGTCCAGGGCACAGCAAGAAGAGGAAGCAAAGCAGAAGTGTCACATATACTCACTGCATCAAACCCAACATCTGAAGGACACTGCTGTCATTGACTGTACATAGATAATTTCTACAGGCAAACACATCAGTTGGACGTGTCCAGGCCCATGTTCGTTACCAACTTGGAGATGAAGTTGGTGGGATTCCTGCAGAGCTGAATTACTTGGCTCATTGCTAACACACATTCTCACATAGACGTTTTTGCACCAGAGTGCAAAAAACATTGTGTAAGAATTGTGACTTTAAGATCAGGATTGCACCTAATCTAGCAGTCTTTATTTCACAGTTCCCATGAAAACAACAGTGCGATTGCCCTTTATTCAACATTTACTAATGCTTCTAAAATACTGGGAAGAATTTTGCTAATCATCCGTTTCCTTATGCTTCACAAAGGAGCTGAAATAAACCCTTAAAAATTAAAAAGACTTGCAACAACCAGCGGAGGTCTGTAAGCTGCACCAGTGAGGTAACCAGCCAGCAGATTACAGCACAAAAACCTTTTCAAAGGGAACTCGATAGCAGAGCATCACTGAGAACTCCATGAATGAAGATTGCTGAGTTGCCTCTGAGGGACGATTTTGCTGAAAGTCAATGAGACCCTAGGGGAGAGATTCAGGGAATTCACTTCTCATTCAGCCTAAAGAATTCTCAAAGCAACTTGGATATCCACACCTATCCAAAGCCTCCTGCTCAAGCACCCAAAATTCAGACCACCCACAGCTTTCACACACAGTCAGGCCCCCAAGGAGAGTGGAGGCTTGCCTAGTGGATCCAGAGTTTCCCACTTCTCTGCTTCTCATATTTCCTGACTCCATGGAAACTACCCTCAGCACAGGAGGGAGCTGCCTATATTAGCAGGGAATGTAGCCTGGAGAGGAAGATGAGGAGAAAGCAACTCCTGCTGCTCTTCAGCCAGCCCCAACCATCCTGCAAGCTTTGCAAGGCTCTGGAAGCAAGAGCATGAACCTCAGGGAACCTGTGGTGCATGTGATTGCCAGGTGACATCTTCCCAGGAATCTGGTGAAGGGCCAGCTGATGGAAACAGTGACCAGCAGCACACTGGAAACCCTGGGATTTCAAAGGCTTCCTTGAAGTTTAAAACTTGATGGTCTCCATCACACACTTCCCAATCCGACTTCCCATGATCACCATACATTTTTTCTTTACTCTTTATGATGCTCTGGATGAAAGATACCAATCCATCTGTAATCACAGAAAAAGAATATTATAAAAAGTCCCAATAAGCTGTTGGTACCCAGTAATTTCTATGAATTACATTAAGTTCAGGAAAGAAAAAACAGGAAATTGATCTACAGTAAAAGCAGACAATGCTGTGTCAGGAAAGAGTAGAACTTCCCTATTTATCAAGCTGGGAAATGTCAGCCGGGGTTTTAAAACCCAACCTTTATGTGTCAAAAATGTAAAACTCCCAGCAGAGCCAGGCTTCTGAAAGTTTATCTACACAGTTGCAAGCCTTGTATAGACAAGAGGAAGTTCTACCAGCTCAACAAATACCATGACTTTTACAGTGAGTTATTCAGGCCAGTTCTGTGAATGTGTATTTAATTTTCAGTTTATTTTGGTTTAGATTAAAACTGACTTCAAAATCAATTATTCTGGTTTCAAACCAAGTTGTCCACTTTGTAACAATTTTAAACCTTGCTCTCAGTTGTGGAAAGCAACTTTCCCACAGAGCAGAGGACAGGACAAGTTTTATTTCACACCTTTGTTTATTTGTGAACTCCTGTGTGGAGCTAGCCTTATTTTAGAATAAAAGCACTCAAGCAGGGACTCAAATAACAAGAGAGTTAGAGCCCATATAATTATTTCTGAACATTTTGTGTGTACGCCAGCTTTGTATCACAACACCCATGCTGTATGCCAGTTCTGACGTCATGCCATAGCTCATTGTAATAGATTATTTGGGGATTAAAACCAAGACAAACAGGTATTATAAGGAAAAAATATTGCCACATGAGGGCATGCTTCATCTCTTTCAAAAGCTTGCCTTTTCAACTCAAATCTAAGGCAAGTTATATTTTAAGACCTAGTTTTAGAAAAAGGAAGACTCAGGTTTTATTTATGATTTGCTAGGTTTGTAACATACCAATTAAGTGCAAAATTAGCACAAACTTTGAAAAGAAACATTCTTTGCTTCCATCCGTGGTCACACTATTTTCCTGTGGTGACAGCAACATGCACTTTGGGCTTAGGGCAGAGGAGATGAGCTATCTCAATGCATAATACTCGTGCTCTGTACCACGTTGTGCAAAATAAGCACAGCACAAAATCCAAACACAAAGTTATGAAAGACATAAATTTCACCTTTTGCCCAATGGGAACAGCTTCCCGGCCGACCAGGCACGTCAAGGCAAAGGGAGGCACCTCGTACTGTTCTCTTGCAAAAGAAGGGCAGGGTTGCAGGGTTCCACAGGGTTTCCCAGCTCTAACACACCACTGGATCCGTCTCCTCCCAGAAAAGTCTGAGTCTGCAGCCCCTTGACCGTGAGATTGCTGCCAAACGTGCAGCAGACCTTCCTGGGGATTCCTCAAGTCACATGGTCACCCCAACGAAGTGTTCCCTGCCAAGTCCCTCTTTTAGGCAAAATTACCATCATCAAGCTTTCAGAGCCTACCAAGTCATTTGTGCCAACAGCCCAGAAATTAATTAGGTCTGCAGCCCGTACTGCAGATGAGCAGCAAGAGGTTAATCTGTCCACCTAGACTGCTGCACCAGAGCAGGAATCCTCAAGGCCACAAACATTCTCTGGTCCTGAAAGGAGGATTTTGGACCCACGGTGGAGCACACTGATTAATTAGGAAACCACAGCATCCAAGTGTTTGAGTCACTGCAAGTAATTTTTGTTCTAGTGAGTCAGAGTATCTGCACATTCTTGCTTTCTGGAGACTTGAGTACTTAAACATGCAGCATCCCACTCTGGTATCACGTCTGTGTCATGGAAATGATTTCACAAAACACTAGGATTCTCCCAGCTAATTCTGTTCTCCAGTCAATATCCACTGATGCTCAACATGCTACAGGATCTGGCTTGAGGTGATTTGTTAAAGTCAAATGGGAGGGTGTTTTCCCACATTCCAGAGGAGCAGGGTCACACACAAAGTTTCAGAGCCTACCACTCACCTGGCCGGGGCTCAGCCATTCCTGCCAGAGGAGCATCAGATCCTGGAGCCTTCATCCTTGGCTGATCCAGGGAAGCAGGAAGCTGCAGAGGCTCTCACAGCACACGGCTGCACAATTTTAGAAGTCTGAGCTTGTGCTGACTAAGATGTTCACACTGACGATAAAAGCCAGCTCACAGGGGAAATCTTTCTTCGGTTTCTCCCTTTATCCAAGAGATGTAAATTCACTGTGTGTGTCTTTCACCACCGCACCCATGCTCCAAGATGACTTCATCTGGCCACAAAAAGACAGACGAAACACGAATGCTCTGATGCTTGTGAAGACAGGTGCAGTAAAAGCCTTAGGTGGAGCAGTAAATAAGTTGAGAGACGGGCTTTTAATCCGATGATGTGGAAAATACTGAATTCCCACATATTTTTGTTGTTGTAAACATCTATCAATCATAAAACTGAAAGATGCCAGGCTTTATGTTCTCTCTGTAAAATATCACGGGAAAATGCACTGCAGTATTAGATGGGAGCATCACAGGTATTCTGTGCTAATGGTGACTACAGTTTTGCTCTTTCTTCTGTGATTGTACCAAAAGTAGTTTTGAATTTATGCCAGAGCACATAAACACCTGGGCATTTACATTTGCACTATGCCCCTGCAGGGGCAGACCTGAAGGAACAAGAGCCCTGGTTGTTTAGGCAGTGATCAGGTTTCTCCTTATCTCTTTTGCCAGGCCATGAACTGCTTTTTCATGCACCTCCTGGCTTCTCCACCAGCTTTTGCACCACAGCCTGAACCCACCCATCCTCCCAGGCCACCCCTGCTCCAGAGTCCTGCAGCTCCTGTAGCCAGCCACCCCTGGCAGCTGGCTTTGGCTGCTGCCCCTTCCTCAAGGACTTTGCACAGCCAGCCGGTCACCAGGACCCAGAAGGGCTGCACTGCGATTTGCTAACAGGTTGGAAAGAGAAACTGGATCCCCCAGAAATAAAAGCAAGGGCAGGGACATGAGCAGGCTGTCCTGCTGAGTGCTAAGGGAGAAGAGAGGCTTCCTGCTCACTTGCCCAGCCCCTGGTACACACAGCAGCAATGTTATCTGCACCTCTGAGCATCCCAGGCTTGCCTGGCATTGGGAGATAAAGGAATTCTATCGTATCTTTAAAGAGGGACAGGCTGTGTGAGAGGTGGCCTGTGGTCCCATCTCAGAACTGGCAGGAAAAGGTCAGCAAGTGTGTGGGAGCAGGAGTGAGGGACACCTGAGTCACACATGGTAAGAGCAGCCTGGCACAGGCACTCACTCAGCTGGGGCAGCGGGATGGCCCTCCCACAGCTTCCTCTGCTGAGCAGTGTTCTACACGCAGGAATGAACTCCAGCACCCGAGGAACAACCTTCCTACCAAACAGGGAGGGAGGTGCAGAGAGCAGGGTGAAAGGGGCTGTCAGTCTGAAGAGCACACAGGGGAGAGAAGTAAAAATGGAGCTGAGCCAAGTAAATAATAATAAAAAAAAAAAGAACAAAGTGAAAATAAATAGAGCAAAGTAAAAAAATAAATCCATAAAAAATAAAGGGGAAGGAGAAGCAGCCACTTTCTTACTGGCTCCTGCCTCAGCAACACAGTCCTCTCTTAGCTCATGGAAGGACAAGAGTGGGTCTCACAGGGCTTTTTCCCAGGAGCAACATCACCCAGTGGACAGATCCCACAGCAGGAGCCTTCTGTGGACAGCAGAGGAGCTGACCTCCACACACAGTGGCCAAGGAGGCTGCCCCATGACCAGGTGGGTGACAAAGGGGCCTCCACTCTCCCCGGGCTCCTTGGGCCAATCTCAGCCTGACCCATACCACCATTTCAGAGGTGGCTCTGGCTGGGAGTCAACAGGAAATCAACACCCCTGTCACAGGCTGGAGCAGCTCAGAGGCCACAGAAAGCCCTCTGCAGAACTAGTGCCACTACTGCTCCCAGGAAAACACACGAGGGGAAAACACTTCCTTTTTCAGTTGATACCCTGCTGAATTAGGCAGGACAAGGACATTTGACATCACCCGCCCATCCAGGTGGCCTGTGCACATCCCTGTGGGGGGACTGCCAGCCAGTTCAAAATCTTCAGGGAACATAAGAGGGCACTGGAGATGTCCTCTTTCCTATGTCCACAGCATTGGGTGGCTCACCAGCTTCCCCAAAACACACTGGTAGGACACATGCAGCAGGGGCAGGATGCAAAATCTCCAAGTTTTTGATTTCATCTGAGCTTTGCTGTTGTTTCTGACCAACCACCACTTCACCAAGTGGCATTCTAGGCCTGTGTGCCAGCATGTGCACTTGGAGGTCCCTCTGCCAAAACCTGCCCTTTCTTCACATCACTGCAAGCATGGCCTGGCTGGGAGGGTTCCCTGAGGGCTGAGGAGGAAGGGAAACTGCAACATTAAGCTTAAAAGGCAAAATCACAGCAGGATTCAGGCACCAAACTTCCTTTTGTGCCACTGAAAATCCCATCCAAAGTGCCAGCAAAGGCAGGTTTTACAAGTCAAACCTGCCCACACACAGACACCGCTGTCCCTGGGACTTTTGCCCCACTCACAACAATAAATCCGTTTGTAAAGCACCAGCTTCCTGCTCCAGCTTCACCACTTATTGCAGCATCAACAAGCCCCCGCAGCTGCAAGGCTGCCCCTTGCCACTCATCCCATCTCCTGGCTGGAGCCAGCAGGACAAATCCTGTCCATCCCAAAGCATCTCCCGCTGCTCCGCCGACCGTCCTCCCGCAGCAGTTGTGGCATTGGTGGCTCTTGGGAAGCCGCCAGGCTCCACGTGGCCACGGCCGAGGTGCGAGCACGTTTTGCTTGCAAAAACCTGCGGCAGAGAGGCGGCCAGCAGCTGGGCTGGGAAAGCTGCTGCTGCTTGCCAAGTCTACATGGTCGCCATAAAAAAAAATATTGCCAGGCTTTTCATGGAGTAAGAGCTAAGCACGAGCTCCCACTTCAGCCCAGAGACAACTGCGCCTGCTGCTCTCTCTGCGGAGGAGAATTCCTCTTTGACTGCACAACAGGCATAAGGGAAACAGCACATGGCAGCAATCATGGGAGAGTGGCAAACAGCCATCCGAACTGGTGGTCACAAAGCTGTCCAGCAGCTGCAGAGAGAGAGGAGGGGGAGAAATAAGCCCGAGGGGGATGGAGCGGAGGAGGAGGGGAAGAAGCTTTAAAGATAGGCAGATTAAAGGCAGCCCCTCAAATGAGTCAAAACTCACTGAGATGTGGTTACAACTCCCTGTTTAGCAGGAGGCATCCACAAATTAATAAAAAGGAATAAAACCTGGACAACTAGGAAGTTGTAGTCAGTCAGATTCATACATATTTAACAGGGACATTCATCTGAATAGAAGCCTGCCTGTAGCATGCTAGAAGCAAGTCACACTGCCTGGGAGGCTCAGAAAGCTTTGCTCTAGGCCAGCACGGGACAGAAAGGCAGGGGATTGTTTGCTGTGCTCAGGGAAAAAGCAGCCCTGATGTGAACAGAGAAGATGAACACGCTGGTGAGGTGCAGGGGAAAGGTTATCTCCCGTGCTGGTGAGATGCAGGGACAGGGCATGCTCTCTGGACCCTGACCCAGGAAGGACAGGGTAGACCATGCTCTGTTTCACAGCTGAAACCCGCCTCCTGGCACATGCTGCAGGGACAAGCAGGGCTGCTGCCTGTGGAGCCAGGGCAGCTGAGCTGCAGCCCAGGAGACAGCACAGCTGCTCAGGGGCAGCCCCAGGAAAAAGCTTTAGCTCTTGTTTTCTGGTCCAGAGCTCTTGCTGTCAGTGCAGGAGCACGGCTTTGACAAGAAGGCCCAGAAATCTTCTAGAAACATGTGCTGGGATCATGACTGATGTTAGGAGGATGAGGGATGGAGGGATCACATCTCCTTCACTCTCTGTTGCAATGGCTTGGATCTAGGCATGGACTTGGACTATAAACCTATTGCCACACATCCCAGAGGGTCCTTTCAGAACTGCGTTAGTGGGAATTCAAGCCTTCACGCTGCATCAAACCACATTACTTCTGCTGCACCTCTGCCTGGGCGCTGGCTGAACCAATGCCCTTGCATGGGGCTCTACAATGGCATGTCCTGTGTCAGAGTTGCTCCATGGGCAGCCCTTGGCAACCTTGGCATTTGATGTGAACCCATTAGTATAAAAATGGGAAACCCAAACTGGGTACCACTGGCTTGGGAAGTGTCATCAAACAGGGTTCCCCCTGCCTACCATCCTCCACTGGCAACCATATGGAACACAAAAACAATTGTTACTAAGGCGAGGTCCCTCTCTGTCCGGCACAGCTTGTCACAGGAGTTCTGCAACCCAGGCTGTGTCCTCGCTGACACCTGCTCAACCTCAGAAACCCTCCAGAGGTTTGCACAAGCACAACTGGCTGAACTTTCCAGTGAGACACAGGC
Source organism: Urocynchramus pylzowi (assembly GCA_013397555.1). Taxonomy (NCBI): domain Eukaryota; kingdom Metazoa; phylum Chordata; class Aves; order Passeriformes; family Fringillidae; genus Urocynchramus; species Urocynchramus pylzowi. The sequence continues at coordinate 156,741 of VZRH01005089.1, read as the reverse complement.
ACTCTCATCCCACAGGGATTGCTGCAGCCATGCTGACATGGAGGCTCGTAGGTGGTGTTTCCAGAGCAGATTTCCCTCTCTCCTCAATGTGGAGGCTCTCCCTTGGGGCAGGAGCAATGGCTTCAGTCCACCCTGTCATCTGTGGCAAAAAGGCATCAGCCAGACAAGGAGAGGCTCTTATCGAACAGATGGGAGGCAGGACATAGCTGAAGAAAACCCAGGGTGCACACCTACAGCACATGACAGTAGTACGTGATATGTTCCAGAGATACGGGGAAATGACGGTTATGAAAGAGACAGGAGGGGAAAGGAACGAAAAAAAAAAGCCTTTTGGCCCAAGTCCAGGGGGAAAGGTTCATTTCTGTCATCAGACTTAATGGTTCAGCCTGGGGAGAAATGCAAAAGGCACCAACCAGGCCCTCCCCTCCCAGAGAGGGAGAGCAGGGTCAAAAGCAGCACCACCTCTCCTCTCCCTGCGCACACCACCTGCCTCAGCCTGACCCGAGGCAGGAGCTGTCCTGAGCTGCCATTGGAGACAGGTTTCCAGAGAACAGCAGTGGCCTGCTGATCCCTGCATCATGTAGGGAATCAGAAGTACTTTTGCCCCAGGCCATACAGTAAGCTCAGTAGGAACCAGTTTTCATGCATCAGATATATTACATGGATGCCACATATCCCATTTGGCAACTCCCTCACGTATTGCAAGCTTCTGGACAAAGGGACTCCAAACTCTCTGGATCTGGCACAGCACTCACTGGGCTTGAATTTAGACATACATTCTTGGCCAGCAGCCCTGAGCTCTGGGAAGGAAGCATCCTTTGTCCCCCTCTCCTCCCTCCTTCCCACTCCTGCCCCCGGACGGAAGGCATATTGGATCACTCCTCTTTGTGAGTAAGGGAGTGCTCCTCTTCTGAAATAACACCCTCTGCATAGGCAACTCTGCTGGTCCTGCTCTTCGCAATCCACAGGAAAAGAAATCTCTGCTGGAATACTGTTCTGCTGGAGTCAAAACACATCACAAAATCCAGCTGACTTTGTCGGGATTTTCCTTAAGAAGCAAATCAGAAAAAAAGGAGTTCCTGACAGAGTGCATTGAAACATTTTACAGCATGTTTAAATGCAGCATAACTGCTTTTTTATTCTTATTTCAAAGCTACTTTAATTGTAATTTTGTCTCCTTGTATTGCATTAGGTAAGCTGTAAAACTCAAACTAAAGCTTTTAGTTATTAAAAAAAAATAGCTGAAAGTAAGAAAATTGAAGATTTTAAAATTTGCCAAATCAAATTCTGAACAGTAAAAATCCCCAATAAAACCAAACCTAAATATCCATCTTCACCCTTTGTATAAATATTAAACATTATTTGAATGCAGTTCTCAGTCTGTGAAATCCCCTGGGGTAGATAAGCCTTTAGTACTAGACAGGCTGATAAAACTGATGTACAGTGTAAGAAGCTGCTATTAAATTATTGTAACTCCAGTAGGGGGTTCTACAGGAAGTACAACATCTAAGTTTTTGAAAACATACATATATTCTACAACCAATAAAAGTAGGCAGCTAGGAGAGAAGCTATCTACACATCAATATTTACAGGTTTAGGAATTATATAATCCTATGTGTCATTTCTCAGCATTCGTCCTCCACACAACTTTTCAAAACAGGCAAACAACTTCAGCATCCCATTAACTGTATTCTCATGTGCATGTATGCAGTCCCATTGGTCTCACAGGTGTAAATTAGGGCAGGATTTGGCCTATGATATCCACAGCCCAAAAGAGTGACTGCAAATCCTTAAAGGAGCCGGGGGGGGGGGGCCGGGGGGGGACAACAGCCCTAAAATAATTAGTGAGATAGGAGACAAAAGAAAAAAAATTATGTTGATGAAAGCAATGCTATATGTTAGCTTGACCCGAAATAAAACCTTAGATACAGGCTAGTAAGTTCTCTGTTGAAATCACTGAACTGAACACTAAAATAAAAGCCAGTCTGGAGGAGGCAGCAGCTTCAAATCTACAGAAAGCAGCTTTACATACCAACCACAGGCAGCAAGATCACTGTGTTTAAGCAGAAATTGCAGGAAGTGTGTGGGTGGCAATAGCCATCCTCCACACTAGAGTTTAGTGGAGGACACTGTGACCATTCCTGTGGCTGGTCCAGGAAAATATCCGTGCCGTGGCAAGATACACTGCCAAGATGCATCCCTGCTTTCCAAGGGCTCAGCAGCTGGACTTGGGATGAGCCTCTCGGATTTGCCAGGGCCTGAAACAAAATTAGACAAGCCAGAAATGAAAGGTGAGATCTTGGACCAAGTACAATAGATCTTGGATCCTGTACAAAAGTCACAGAGATCAGATGTCACCCAGTGATTAGGGGAAGTTGGGATAATATCAAAGAGAAGGTAGGCCAGCTATGTCAAGAGGAAGAAAACTCCTTCAATTATAGCCCATATTTACAAGTCAGAAGATGTAGTTTATGCTCTTGACAAAGCTGAAAGCTTCCTGTGACATCTTAAGCAAACTAGTTTGCTTCTCAATCTAAGAGGACAATAATTTACACAGTCCAGAGCTTTCCAGTAACTGAAGTGCCCAGACTGCTTGCAGCTCCCAAGGAAGAAAGCGCTCTTACCTTAAAACACAGCAACAAAACCCTCCCATCATCCATCTGCTGAGCACAGTGGGAATGCTCTCGGTGGGGTACCACACACAGCCAGCTCCCACTGATGTAAAACATATTTTAGTCCCAGTGTGCCGCTCCCTATCCCTTATAACCATCTCTATCCCACCACATTCTTCGTGGATGGAAACTATTCCTATCACTATACTAGAAATAGCCAAGTAAACAGGAAAAAACCCAGAAGATTTGCCAGCAGGTGCTATGGGAGGGGAGAAGGCGATGGTGATCATCAGCAGCTTTGGCAGCCGTGTAAATGGTACCAAGCACGTCAATTTAGCCACCTCTCTGTTGAGAAAGTCAGAACCACAGGGATTCATATTTAGAGAAGGCTTTCCAACACAGTTGGCTCTTATCTCAACCCAGCATTGTACATGTTATTCATCACAGGCCACGACAGAAATTATATCAGCATCAGCAGCAACCAGAGTAGCAGAATATTCTGCAAGGAAAAAACCCAACCAAGAAAACCACCAGTGTTTACCATGAATAATGTCAGTTGTTCTACAGTTTCCAACCTCCAGTTAGGCTTATTTGGCTCTGAGGTAATGAAAGCACTTTGGGAATATCGGCTGGAAGGAGGGCAGCAGCCAGATGTATTTGACAGGAGTAAAAACCTATGTAAGCCCTATGTTTCTTGTCTAAAAGTCACCACCCCAGAATAGCTTGTGATCTAGTTATTTTTATTCAGAGAAGAGCCTGTGCCTTGAGTTTGGATCAGAGTCCAAATTCCACTAGAGTTTCAGGCTGTTGTTAAGGTAGGATGCTCCAATCTGGCCCAGTTCAGAAACAGGATGACCAGTAAATTAGGGACCTCATTTAGAGTCAGGCTCAGACATTAGGGGTGATCCATTTTTACAGGTTTGTGTCATACAATAAATGAGCAGTTGTACATGAAAAGTAGGGTTTTTTCCCTCAAGAAAGGAGGATTTTAGAAACTGTATCCCCATTTCCACATTCCAGAAAGGCTGTGGGTTGTTTCATGGATGCTGGGAAGACTTCTGAGTCTGACCAGTTCTCAGAGGCTACCATTTGATAAAGGAGAGCACATTTCATGAGCTGAAAATCATAGTGGTGAGTACTGACAGGTCTCTCTCTGTGTTTAAGCACTATCAGCGCATAGACACATTTACCATTAGGCCACACACAGTATTATAGCTTGCTCTGTTTTGTCTGTGCATGTAACAAGGATTCTTTGACAGTTTTCTATATTTTGGGATGTGGAAAACCCTGTAGGAACTACAGGATCTCTTAAAAACCACCTGTCCATTTTCTTCCTCCTTCCTCCCATTTACCAATGATTCCCTTGAGTACAGGAGCTTTCTTCATTGCCCCAACTGGATATTCTTGAAGATTTTATTATAACTCACTGGTTCAGCTTTAACCACAGTGGTAGTAACATAATACTTAACATCAACTTACTGTAAATGCTTTGTTAGTAAATCTGGAAAATAATGATCTCTTAGTTACCCAGGCTTCTACCCCACTGTGTACCCATCCTAGAGCCTTTGCTTACACAGTTCCAAATACACCATTTTATTTGCTCATGTAACAAATAAATACTTCACACATATTTTACACACGTGCTTGGCACAGAATGTAGAAGTACATGTGAAACAGGAGTAATATAGTATACTCCAGTAGATGCATCCAGTCCCACACATGTCTTCAGACCTGTAAGAAGCAATGCAGGAACTGTTTGTGTTCTGTGGGAAAGAACTGAGCTGCCTCCTCACCTCTCTCTCTTTTCTAAAACTCAGGGTAAAGCAGTGTTAGTAAAAGTGCCCTCTCTTAAACATAAGGAATGTCAGCTGGATTAACAAGCACCACCCTTGCCTGCACTTAGAACTATCTGAAAGGCTTCACCTGACAAATAGGAAGACCTTGGACAACCTTTTCTAAGAGCAGAGCAAAGGGATAAAGATGCCATCAGCAGAGGATTGGTAGCAAGCATCTGGAATGGCTGTAAAATTTCCAACCAGCTCAGCTGTTTGAAAATAAATGCCATCCACAGCCTTATGGAATTGAGCTGGTACATCTTCAGACATCCCTTACATAAATCTCTTGTACACTCAAGAGATTTATGATAAACACTTGCTCTTTCCTTAACCTCCAAAACCTTTTCCACCTGCTGAATAACTCAAGAGTCTTTCCTCTCACCCAGCCTGTTCAATATCTATATAAAGCCTCTGGAGAAGATTCGGTGGCACCACAGACTGACTTGTCAGCAGTACACATATGACACCCATCTCTACATTATCTTCACCTCCCATGCAAATAACACCATTACTCAACTCTTCAAGGGCTTGACTAAGATCAGCAAATGAATGAAGTTGGCAGAAGCTGAATTGTTGCAAGAGCCTGAGCTGACGATGATATAGGAAAGTATTTTACACTTTGATAATGTCCATTGCTGGCATTAAGACTAACTGAAGATTTAGTGTTAATCTGAATTCCATCATCCTGAAAACCCCATAGCTGTTGCTGCAAAAGCCTCAATCCTTCAGCCCAATTTCTAATCAGATAACTGAAAAGATTGGACTTGGCCCATATGCTTGATTTCTGCAACCTAGTGGACTTAGAACAACCCATGCAAGAATGCTTCTGGCCATTACTCAGCAGCACAAGACCACCAAACAAGCTTAAGCTCTGCTCTTTGTTCTGCTGACTACTCAGTCCCAGCTTAAATTCAAGGCTTTGCTCTTACTTTCAAAGCCTTCATGACTTTAGCAAAAATTGATTTAAGGGCATCCACACCTCTGAAACATGACACCATTGAAACCTGACAGTTATACTTCTCAGTAACAAAATAAATGCCCACCTTGGAGGGTGTATGCACCAGGGCCAGAGATTCCCTGCTGCCTGGGACACAACCTCCAAGAGGCACCCATAAATCTCAGAAGTGCAAAAACAAGACAGAAACTCCAGTTTTTCAACCCAGCCTTCCTTTCTCTGTTCCAACAGTACCAAAACCATCAGCATGAACAAGGAGTCCATGACTGAGAGATTGGAGGAAGTCTGACTTCCAGGGGCCTCACTGGGATTTCCCTGGTGTCCGATGAAAAGGTGAGCTGGGCTGGTAGCATGTTGATCCTTCAGCACAAACAGGCTCTTTCACATACACATCTGCCCCTCTCTTTCAAACTCACAGGAACTTCACTTTCAGATCTGTATTCTTTTGTCAACAGGCTCAGAATTTTGGGGAGACGAGAAGGGAAGGCACATGGAATCGCGTACACAGACAGACACACATAGCATGAATCCAGATGCTTTGTTTTACCAGGAAAGAGTTATTGGCAAAAGCACCCTATGTAAAAAATAGGAGCGGAAATGAGAAAGAGGGATGTCAAAGATGTCTTGTGTACATTCTCATGAGCTCATAAAATGATTGGAGGCAAATAGATAAAGGTATACAGGAACATCTGAGGAGTCATTGCTTTCCAACACAGCAGTAACAGCCAGCAACTCAGAACCTGGAGAGAATCCTACAAACATTTCCAAATCACAAATGTGTCACTATTAGATCTGACAGAAATTTACTTCCTCCTAGAACAAATCCAAAGATTGCTTTTCAATTATATGAGATGCAAAACAAGGCAAAAAGTTGAGATACCACGGAAATGCACCTGAATCTATGTCCACAACTCACCACTGCACAGGGAGGGGACGTTGTTTTAAGGTTGCACTTCCATGTTACTTTTTAATCTCCTGGCCACTGCTCAGTTGCAATGCATCTAACTATGTTTAAATTCCCTGCCAAGGAGAATAAAGCAGAGGTGCCCCAATAGGGGAACCAACCCCATATGTAGCTATACACTATTCAGAATAAATGCCCTGACAATGCAGAATTTTGGTGATGCATCTAGCATTCCATGAATCCTCCAGCTGGTCTTGCCTGGGAGGAAAAAATGTGCATGTATGAGCACAGATACTCTTCAGAGACACTAAAACAGGTTCATAATAAGTCATCCTGTTTTCTTCAGCATAAAAATAAACCCATATTAGGCTTTTTTTTTTCTGACAACAACTGGCAGTAACTTTGTGCATTTCAAATGCCAGGCAGACAACTTTTCAAATGGTTAAAAGGTGTGCAAAGGTTGAAAAGCTTGGAAGTCTTGCCCAAGTTGATAAAACTTCACTGAAATGTTAAACAAAAGTTTCTATGAAATTTTCACTGCAACAACCATTCAATTTGAAATCTGCCTAAATTTGTTCAGACCTTTGCGATCATCTGACAAGAAGTAAGTGGCCAAAAAAACCATCAGAACTGAAACTTGGAATCACCAAAGAGGCCCATGCCAAGCCTCTGCCTTGGTGGGGTTATATCTTGTCAGGCTCTTCCAGTACTTGATTCCAGCAGCAACATTTGGGCTAGCACATTGTGCCAGAGAGACAGCATCTTTGAGTTACAACTGAGAAAACAAGCAAAAAAAAAAAAAAAAAAAAAAAAAAAAAAAAAAAAAAAAAAAAAAAAGAAAAAAAGAAAAAGAAAGGAAAAGAAAATTATGCTAGCTTAATCATTTGGTAAGGCAGCTAGCATCATCATGGAAGTGTCCAAATTTTAGTGCAAACCATCCTCCCCCCCATTCTTTCCCAAAACTCTTAGCTTCTTTTCTTAAACCGACAACTCAGAAAACAGCCAGACTGCTGCTTCTTTTTTCCTTGTATCCTCTGCCACGCTTGCACATGTGCTTATCCAGTAACAGGCACCACTAGTGAAATGGGATTACGTTCCACTGGTTAAGCGCATGAGCACAGCCCTGGGTGGGGCTGCTGGAGGATCAGCTCTTAATAAGGTGTCCAATTTATAATCTAGCAGGGCGAAGAGCAACTGGCTCTCAGAATGAATAGCTCTTCTGTCTCACCATCTCCTGAGGCAGGCTGCTGGGCCGGCCTGCCTCAGCCTTTTTTTTT
>VZRH01005089.1:121889-148005 GCA_013397555.1 Urocynchramus pylzowi | reverse complement strand
CTCTCTCTTCTCCAAAGCGGTTCTCCGGCCAAAGAGTCCCCCTGTCCCGGAAGGCTTGTCGCAGAGCCTCCCATACCTCCAGGAGGCACGTTTAATAGATTTCTTTTCCATGGCGATGAACTTATCCAGCCTCTGACAAAGCACCCATCTGCAGTGTGCTGCAGTCAGGAAGGGCTGCTCCTCCGGAGGACTGCTCCTTGCTACCCACCGTCCTCCTCCTCTCTTTCTGTTTCTGTGCTTGAACTGTGTGTGTAGAATGGCTCTTTCCTGTTTGCAGCACTTAAACAAAACACAACAACAACAACAATCCTTAAATACTTTCTGAAAGTACCACCTGAAAACTTTCCATCATTCCGTGCTTCCCCCCTTGCCAAAGCAAAGTGAAAGGTGATCCCACCAGCCACTTGATCAAGCTCTGTCAGGGTCGGGGGCATCTGGCTCCCGTAAGATTTTTTATAGTAGGAGTCTGTTTCTAGGACCACTGGCTCTTCTGCAGCAGGATGCTGTTTTCCAGATCTGATTTAAGCTGAACTCCAATAGACCAGAGAGAAAGAAGAAGCGGGGAGTGTGCACCCAACTTCCTGGAAAAGACACCCGAGCTGTTCTTTTAGCCTCCTGCAACCACACTCCATCCTCCCCAGCCCCTACAGCTGGTCCCAGCAAATGCCAGCACTGTGTGCTCTGAAGGCACGGGAAGCGGCCCGCAGCTGGCCTGGAGAGCCTGCCTGGTTTCAGCAGTGTTTTCAATTACTGGCCTGCTCAGCAGCCACATCATGTTCTGTGAGAAATGCTAAGTGTCACTAGCAGTCTCTTGGTCCAAACTGTTTGGGAGAGCCACTGTTCTGTCCCCAACCTCACAGGGACTTTGCATCTGGGAGGAATGCCTGGGATGGAGAACACAAAAGGACAAGCTGGACTGGAGCACCCATTATGCCATTGAAAAAAATGAAAATAAGATGTCAACAACTTCTATGGGCCTAATTGTTTCTTCTCAAACAGATTGTTAGCTTATGTGAATCAGGGTAGCTCTACTGAGTAAACCAAAGAATGGAAGGGGGGAGGGGGATAGCCTTGGGATCAGAAAGGCACAATATGGGTCTTTATCCCCATTGCTTGCTGGCTACTGAGTAACATTAACTTATTGCCACCCCACCCACGCACCCCCCAAGAGATAGTGGCAAGAGAGATGAAGAGACAGAGGGCAGTAAGACAGCGAAAATTTCTGCAAACACCACCACACAAGGACACCTGAAGGACTGGGGCTTGACTCCCTCTCTCTGCACCTGCCCTTGCTGCTCAGCTCTACCATCAAACCGAACCACACAAAACTAAACTGACTAAAAAACAGAAACTGTCATTTTCTGAGCCAGATTTCTGCCCTGACCTGGTCTGCCTTACAGCCACATGCACTTTGGACCAGGTGTAAAGATAATACAACTACTTTTTTCAGTATTTGAAGAGTACATCAGACTGCAGCCTGGTGAAACACTGGGAAATCCCACAGTGAGCCACAGACTAGGAAGCTGTACTTTAATTTCAGCAAAACAAAGATCAGGCAGTGAGTGAATAATGCAAAAGCACCCAGACAGATTTTTCCACTGGACCTTCAAGAGAAAAGAGGTAAAACATCAAGCACAACGGGCAGCTTGACTTCTCCAAACACAAAATCAGGACAAGCCAAATCCTGTCCAATTGCACAACATTAAAGAGTGATTCTGTGCTCTCTTACCTTATGCTAAGGGAACAGCAATGTTCTGACCTGCTGTGATTTATGTGTAGCAAATTCGTGCCATAAACAAGTGAGAGAAACCAAAATCTCATACCCTAATCCCTGAAAGCAAAACAAAATTCTTATGGTCAGCAAGCCTGCTGATGAAGGAAGCAACGCTTATCCTTATTTGAATCCAATAAAAACATCCAAACAAGAGAAACAATGCTCCAAGAGCTTTTCTCTGTCACATTTGCAAATAATGTTTAAAAAAATGAAATTAATCATTCCACATTCTTTATAAAAATTAATTTATCTTGATGTCTCCCCAGATGGACAGGTGTTGCTTACTACCTCCAGTGAACATAGGAGCAGGCTGAGTAAGACAGACCTGGCCCTGTTTTTGAAGTAATATCTAATTTTCAGTGCACTTCTATGTACAGGCAGCTTCTGTTCATTTTGGCTGGAGCTGTAAGTGATTAATACACATGTAAGACAGATTCTGGATATCTCAAGCTACAGGGCTAAAATTAAAGCCCATGCTTGAAAATGTGATCCTAAATGACTTGCCCTTGGCTGGGCAAGGCAGGGAATCTGTTGCAGGATCAGGAAAATAAGCCAAGTCTTTAGATTCCTTGGGGCTTGTCTCCACAAGAAACGTAGGGAAGCAACACAAAATTGCAGCACGCCAGGAACATTCACCTCAGGTGGACCCTTTGGCGTTCACTGCTTTCAAAGAGCAAATTTTAACCCCTCCAAAAATTCATCCCTTCCCCCACAAACACAGAGAGACCCACTTCTCGGTGCTTAGCACCGTCACTTGTTGCCACTTTCTAAATGGAGAGGTGCTCGTGGCAACAGAAGGATGTGGTGACTCCAGACGTAGCAATGAGAAAGCTAAGGGTAAGTTTCACTTTGGTTTCAGCAGAAAGCTTCCCCATGAAGATGTTTTGGTTGGCAATCAGCACTGAAGCAGCTTACCTGTGTTTCAAAGATGGGTGAGCTACCTCCCACTCAGCACACTCAAGGTCGTGTGTACCCATTTTGAGCAGACATATGGGGGATCTGAATAGCTGCCCACACTAGCTGGAGGACAATGCCAGCCCAAAGGAGGAGCTGTGTGGTTTCATGCTAGTACCAAGCAACATTTGTCTCTGCAATAAGCCCTCTAAAGATAATTTAACAATGTCTGCACAGGGGACTGGGCTACAGATGTACATCCTCCCAAGCTGAGGTGCTGCTGGAGAAGTCTATCAACCCAGCCTGTGACTACCATCCCTTCAGGCCTGCTCTGCTCAGCTGTGCCTGAATGCTCCTCACAGTTTTTCAGGCTGAATGAGGTAGGTTAGAGGGGGCCTAGTATTTCAACATTACAAGCTGCCACCAAATGACAGGAAGTGGCCAACCCACAGCTTACTCCCTGGATCTGAAGCAGCAGGAACCTCTGACACCAGGGGAGAGCTGGAGACAGAAACTTCTGCCACAGCCTATGTTTGTGGCCTAAGTGCAGGGTAATGGTGTCCAGAAGTTCATCCTCTAGCTTGTCACATGCCAGCTTTCACATGGAAATGAGCTTGGTGCTAATGCATTAAGTCCTGGCCAACATCTAAAATGGTGTGGGCGTAGCACTGCCACTATTTAAATTTTGAAATTGGTATGATTTGGCTTAACTGGCAAAGACCAGTGTAGACTAGGTCTGCCAAAACTGGTGGATGCAAAGGAAGTGCCACAGTACCCAGTGGTGAGGATTGCAGCCAGCCACAGAGTGACCACCCAGTGGGTGCATGCACCACACAGGCAAGCCTGAGGTCACTTTATGGTCTTGGTGGACTTGAGAAGCAGAGGAACACTTCTGGTTACAGACATACAACTGTTTGGACTGTAGCAGAGCCCTTTGGTGTAGGTCCCCCTCATTCCTCACAAACCCACAGAGAGACTTACACCTGCTGTCCCACAACATCAAGCCAACTGTTTGTGTAGCTGAGCTCCAAAGACTTTTTTTAAGGACCTTTGGTTTAAAAAAACCCCACCATGCATTCTCCCTGAAATGCATGTCTTTTCTTTGAAATGGATCATTTCACAGGGCTGGCTTAAAGGGCAGCTAGACAAACAGCTGTATCAGCACAGCCACTGAAGCAGTAACCTGGGGCAGCGGAGAAGGAGCTGGCCAGAGCAGCCACCTTCCTCAGCTGTGAGCTAAAGCTGGACACCTGTCTGTGACACAGCTCTACCTATACTTTCCAAGGTGTCTGTTTTGGTTTGGATTGGTTTTCTGGTGGGTCTTTTTTTCCTTACATTTCCTAGATAAATTAGATTTATGTAATTGGTTTTTTCTGTCAGTTTTCCTGTACTCTGTTTCAAGTCTGTTGTCCCATTCTCAGTCAAATCTGATTTGATTCTCAGATCAAATCTGAGATTCAAACATAGCATGACCCTATAAATCTGTTGGTGTCTGGGTAGAGGCCCAAACTTGTGTCCTCTGCAAGGGGAAAAGGAGGCAAAACTCAGCTTTCACCCAATGCTGCTCTTTAGCTGACACACGGCTCTGGCCTGTGGCTTCAGAGGGACAGGGAGGGAGCTGAAGTGGGGAATTCGATGCTCATCATACAAGGCTAGGCTTTGTCACTGTAATTGCTCATGCACAGCCTGCCCTTATCCAGACTTTGTACCTCATGGCATGTAGACTTCAATGTATACTTGTGTTTCAAAAGAAAGCATCCTGTCAGAAGTTCCTTCTCTGAGTCATTAAAACACAGTTAGTACTTTTAAATCCACTCAGTGACTTCTGCATCGGGCTATGTAAGATACATTGTCTTAACAACAAAAGTACTACAGATATCCTTAGTGAAAAAAGGTGATATTCTGTGCAGGGGCTTATGTGTGCCATTTGTAAATTTGATGACTGACACTGTATTTATACTGCTAAAATGCATTTTCTGGAGGAAGTTCAACACAGAGATGAATTTCATCTAACATGAGAGGAAAAAGGTAACTTGTCAGCCAGATAGGTTATTCTCTGATCTATAAATCAGAGAGAATAACAATGCCTACTGTATTCCCGCCTGTTCCCACACACTCCTGCTTGTCATCGCAAGAGCTCTTTAGTGCCCTGAAATATAGCTTGACAATAAAAATTAATTGAAAGTGCACTACAATCATTAACTTTTGGAGCTTCACAGTTTGCCCATCCTTAAATAATGCTGGTTATAAAATCCTGTTTGCACTACAATTCCTTGGCTTTGTGCCATGTAGCATGTAGAGAAATCAGCAATATGTGCATCAGGGACTTTGCTGGCTATAATATGAATGCACATAATAGACTTTCTTCTTTAGCTCAGCAGCAGAACACTGACTCAGATCTAGAGACCAGTTATGGTCCCAGTGGTGTTTACTCCGTGTAATTAGCAGTATCAAGTGTGTTGTCTTTTGGGTAGCCTGATTGTTTCCATATGCATGAGCACCTTCTGTGAGCGAAGACAGGGCAAGAGGCAGACAGCACTCCACAGCGTTACGGGAAGCACATATGTTTTAAATACCTTATCTCCACAATTAAGAAGCGTTTAGAAATTGGTCATATAAATCTTGTGAAAGGGGGCCAGCAGAGAGAGGAAAAGACCTTCTTTCCAAGCAAGAACTTTGCCTGGGTAACTGCTGGAACCCAGGTGTCGGAGATGGCGCAGACATCTCCCTACATGCTGATGGGAGAGCAGCGTGAATCAGTAGCTCATGCATTGCTCCGGGAGGGAGAAGGCTGTTGATGCTGTGTTGGGGCCCGGAGGAAGACAGGGCTGGCATTCGAGGTGGGGCGTGCCTGGGAATGCTGCACAACATTCATCTTAGGGGCAGGTACTTGCTGAAATTCCAATTACTGGGAGAGATGGCTGAGGCAGAGTGAGGCCTTGCCTTTGCCTTGCAAGGCGATGCATTTTTTTTTTTATCCCTAAGGTTGTGCTTCTGACCTGTCCCAAGGTAAAGAAGCAACTTCAGCCTCACTGCAAGGCAACCAGGCAAGGTCAAGTGGGGGACTTGCTGCTGGACTCGCCTACATCAGCAGCAGTTACAGCAGGGTTTAAAAAAGAAAAAAAAAAAAGAATCCTTGAGCACAGGAAAGACTGGCCCAAAGGTCTGTTTTGTGAAAAAGAGTATGAAAAGAGGGTTGCTTGGGCTTATTTATCCCTTGTTCTCCCTCTCCCTTCCACACCCCCAACATTGCCACATCTGTCAGGCTCTCTTACTCCAACCCTCAGGCCTTTGCTCCGTGGCTGGCAGCATGGTTGGAAGCTGCAGAGAAGTGGGGAGAGACAAGGAGGGCAATTTCCATTGCAGCCTGGCTCCTCCTGCTCCGTGCTGTCCTCAGGATCCTCCACACGCCTCTCTCGCTACAGCAGGGCCCCTCTGCACCTCACCCTTAACAACGGTGCGCCTCGAGGCATGACTTGCTGATTGGGAAAAGCTCTCCCAAAATATTCCCTCACACACCTCTTTTTATGGCTGCAGCAGATGCCTGAATAAAAGCAACCTTAAGTAGCTGTCTTGGGCTGCGTGCTCCTGTGTGCCATCCCAGAATCCCGGGACAGCCTCCCCTCCACGCTCTTCTGTGCTTCCCAAAGCCTCCCATGCTCATGTCGGCTTTACCGCCTTCCTAACAGGATTTCAGTATCCATTCTGAAGCAAACCACTCCATTTGTAACCTGCATCACCACAGGAGAGTGCGTGGCCAGGGTATTACAACTACTGGGTTGTCATTTTTGCTGCTGCAGATGTGGTAAAGATTTAACCTCAAAACTTGCCTTGCAGTACAGAAAACACATCCTTGCAGAGCACCTTTAAATTTAACAAGTGCAGCTAGGCTTACTGGCTGTACCAACTTGCATCACCTAATTTCACCTGCCTTTCTCTGCTGCCTCTAGGAACTACCAAAAAAGTTCCCCCAGCAAGCTTTTTAATTACCAAATCTTCACTAAAAAATACTACAAAGCAATATTATATGCAACAAATCCAGAGAAAACATTCTTCTCTACACGTCTTCTTGAAAATATCTTGTCATTTGTGATTTGGATAGCATTCTGGAAGCCTAGTAAGAATAAAAATCTTTTCTTGAAAAAGGCATACACTGCTTATGGTCGATCATTCATTAAACAGCCTAGCAGTTTGTTTCAATCATGTCTTCTGACGTTAGGAATGAGGATGCTACTATTTTAATAATAAGCTATCAAACTGTTTTGCAAATAGTCACTGCATTTTAATTTCTTGAAAAGCCCTGAAAAGGTGAAAAATGCATTTGCAGCACAGCTACTGCTGCTTATTCAGAAGTGTATATTATTTCAACCTCAAGATTTGTTTATCTCAGTGAAAAATACTGCACTGAAAATTAGTTTAGTAGTTTTTATATCTATCACTATTGACATTCTGCATTTATTATTTTCTCAGTGGTTCCTGCCAGGTTTTTTTTTCTATTTTTTCTTTTCTCATTTCCAGTTAAAAGTCTGCCACTGACAAAAGCACTTCACAGCATGCAGTCACTGTCATTCGTGGTCACGACAGATGCAGGGAAGCCCAGTGTAATCACTCAAATTAAAAAACATTTTCAGGCAGTGAAATAATCTGTGTGTAATCTTGTGTCCTTACAAACCTCCCTGTAGGTGTGTAACTCTTCCCTAGTGCAGAGGAAAGTTTAAAGATGGTTGTGGTACTGCTACCAGCTTAGTACTCAGCACACAGTGCATGCTATTTTAAAGCTTATGTAAATAATAAATATGTTTTGTGGCCCTTTTGTGTGTAAAATGTTAGGTTGATTGAGAAGTTAGTTCAAATTTAGTAAGTAAGAACACAAATATACTTCGTACTGAGTACCTAGACCTCTGCTACATGCACATTTACATAGAGAGAAAGAGAGAATATCTGGAAAACCACTGTTTCCGCTGTGATGGAAATAATATACTGTTTATGTGTCATGTTATTTTGAGTCATTATTAATCTATTACTCAGCCAGGTTTGTAAATGTGGTACAGCACTAAAGATTTAGGGTGACATTGAAGATTCCAGCCCTGGACTCTGCAGATGTAAGCATATGTGTAACATGTGCTGAAGTGCTTACAGGAATGGAGCAGAAATATGTATCAAGCCCAAACTTGAAAACAGGTGGGTTTAAGTTATACAAGGACAAAGAACAGTGAACTAATTTTTAAGCAGACGCTTCTAGCGTTCTGAAACTAAATGGCTCTTTTTAGTCCCATCCCCACCACCCAAAAAAGAGCCCCAAAAGGGTTGAAAGAGAAACACATGAATCTAAGCCATAATTTTAAAGCTGAGGCTTCTTTTCATCATGGAGGAGGTGGGGAATCACTTTTTTGTTTTTTGGTTTTTTTTATTCGCCAAGGGCTGCCTGTCCAGCATCAGCCCAGGTCCCCAGGCCAGCAGGTATCTAAAAGTGTGGAACAGGAGCAATTCCTTGGCACAGACCAGGGCACTCCTGCAGACTGGGCTCCACAGCAAGGAGCTGGTCATAGCTGGTATTTTGCAATAACAGAACTGAAAAAATAAACAAAAGAAAAAAGAAAAAAAAAGAAAAAAGAAAAAGAATCTTCTATTAGCACGTCTCGAGGCCACCACGGTGGGCTGGTGCGTGTCCCAGCAGCAGCTGGCCTCCCCTGTTCCCCCGGAGCGTTCCCGCCGCCGTGCCCTCAGGCCCGGCACATCTGCATCCTCGGGGAGCTGCCCCTTCCAGGTCCCGGCGTGCAGGGAGCTCACCAGCACCTGCTCAGGGACCCGGCCGTACCGGGGCCACCCTCCCCTCGCCTCGGGCACGGCTCTGTTCCCTGAAGGGAGCCAGGAAAGGCGGAGCCAGGCTGGCAGCCCCCGTCCTGGACCTCGTGAGCCCCAGCCCCATTCCAAACGCTGGCACCCTCGGGGTGGCACCTGCCTCCGGCTTGTCCACACCCCCTTCCCAAACAGCAGGGCCTTCCCACGGCCTGCAGAGGCCTCGGCTGCCCAGAGCACAAGGCCGCGGATAGGCGGGCCGGGGGGTGGGTGCGATGTCTGCCCCGGCGTGGGGCGAAATCCCTCTCAGCTGCCCGCAGGGAAAGGGAGTGTCCCTCCCAGGGGAACTGACGGAGCGCCCTCCTCTTACTCACCTGCCTGCCCGCCACCTGGGGAGGCGGGGGGAGGTGTTGCAATTATCTGGGGAAAGGGACGAGCGCCAGGAGCCTGAGAGTGGGACAGGAATGGCGGGGTTGCATAAAGGAGGTGGGCGAGAAGGGCAGCGGGGCAGACAGGTGTGCGCATCCAGGCTGATCCGGGGCGGGGGGATGGCGGCAGGGGTGCTGGCAGAGGAAGCCCAACACTCGTCCGAGAGTGGCTGGGAAAGCAGAGGGAAGGGACACAGCCTCACGCTGCAGCTGGTGAGGGTGCAGGCATCGATGCGGGTCGAAAGGGCTGGACAAAGGGCAGGAGCAGCACCGCTGCACAGACAGGGTGGCGAGAGGGAATTCCCTCCTTTCCCGGAGGTCCGCAGTCCCCCCTCCCGTTCCCCGCCTGCTGCTGGGGAAACCTGCGCGGCTGCTGCCTGCTAGGAGACAGCTCGGGGGCTGCGGGTGTGCGAGGCGTGCTAAATGGAGGCTCTGCTGCCCTGCTGGTTGCTGCTGTGCTCGGGGAGGGAGGAGGAGAGGGAGGAGGAGGAGGACGAGGAGGAGGGAGGGATGTGAAAGTGGGTCAGGAATGTAACTAGACTCTGCCCCCCTTGTTGCAGGCGCAGGCGGCGCTGCCTTAGCGATGGAAAGCAGGCATTTCAGTGTTGATGTTCCCCAGTCCTGGCGGCTGACGGTTACTAGGGGATCCTGAAGGATGTGTTTCCCTGTGACCCTTTGAGAAGAAAAACTTAGTTGCCGCAGTAACCAAGTTTGGCTTGGATGCAATGATGCAGTAAATAGCATAGGTGAGCCTTGCTAAATGGAGGAGGAGGAGGAAGCTGGAACTGTACAGGCTGGACAGCTCTTGCAGTCGGGTCAGCAAATGTTTAAAAAATATCCCAATAAACTGTATTAGTTAAGTACACGACTTTTACATTTTCTCATGCAATAAAACTCTCAGAATTTATTACCTGTTTGTTGTAAACTACTAAGGAAACAGAGATAGAAGTAAACTGCCTTAATGATGTAGCATGAGGTACAGATCTCACCCACAACTGCAGTAGCCCTGAGCAGCCCTTTTCAATGCAAAAAAATTTTGTTTGATGGTCTGAATTTTTGAAAGTTAAGGGGTGTGAAAGAAGGTGAAGGCTGGCTCAACACCTTAAGTTTTCATCCATCTTCTTTTCAGCATTCTTACGTTAGACTAACGATTTTCAATATTGTTACTCAGATTAAAAGAGAACCCATCAACCCTGCTTCTAAAGGAAATCCACAAACTACTTTCAAAGTGGAAAGCAAGCTAAAATAACAAGCAAATAACTTGAGGGCCCGTTATACCTAATTTCTCCCTATTCCCTCCAGTTGTTATCATCTGATTTCTATCTTCCTCTAATAAACACTTTCATTCACAAGAGGAGCGGGAAATCATTTCTCAAAGTTGGAATGAAGAACTGAAAGGAATAACAGAATACATATACTGTGATATACCCATTTCTTCTTTAGTTTTCTTCCAGAGTTGTGTCTTTTCTAAAACACTGGTATTCTAAAGAAGGAATGGGTTGCTGTACCATGACTCATTCTGCTCCCAGCCTGAGGACCCACAGAGGAGAACTGAGCTGTCAAGGTTACAGATGCACCAGGAGTGGGGGGACACGCGGGCTGTCAGTGCAGGCCACACAGCAGACAGGGGTGCATCCAGTCGATGGATGAGGGTATTTGTGTACATTTCATTAAGGGAACAAAAGTCACTGCAGCAAACTGTGCAGCTATTCCTTTTACTCCTTTGAATATTTGTCAAGGCAGTATTGCTGTGGATAAATATCCCTTTAGTTTATTCCACCTCTGAAAGCTACTCAGTGTTTAAAAGCAGACATGCCCTTTAATTCAAGGACATTCAAGGATGTATAATGAATGTTACTCTTTTTACTTTTTCCATGAGATAATTTTGCCAGTTGATTTCCCCAATCATTTTCTACTAAAAGATGAATTTAATAAAAAAAGATGCATGGATATAAGCAAATGGTCGTGAAATATAACTAATATATTGTACCGTTACTCCTGTTTTATTTAAAAAAAAAAGTAGAAACTAATAATGCTAATCATGGTTTAAGTGCTATGGACCACAAAGCTTTTCTTTAACAGAACTCAGTGGAGGGCCTGGGTGATACTTATAGATGAATGTAGCCTATTGACTCCAGTGAAGAAAAAATATTTAGACAGTCTTCATCTGCAGTTTTAAGATCTATAATGGCTTAGGTATGTCATGCTTTTTCTTTTTTTTTTTTCAGTAACAATATTACTTGTCAACTTTTCCTGGCAATGCAGAGCAGTCAGTGGACAGTCTTTCCTCCCATCTGCTTGCCAGGTCCTCTGCCATTGAGCTATCTTGCAGATCAGGGCAGGGGGACCCCACAAGTCTCTGTCATTGTCAGTGAAAATGCCAAGTTAGTTTCTCTTTGGGGACTTCCACAGAAAGTTGTGATGGCCCCACCTATTACCAGTATATTTTCTCTGTGTGTTGAGGCAACCCAATGAGCTGGGCAAATCAAACATCACAGAATAAGCACTTGTGCTACCAACCATTCCTTCCCTTACTGGCAGGGAGGATCTGGTTTTGTTGTTAGTCTGGGGCCCTGATTATGCTCCTCTGGCCAAGCAAAGGACACACTAAGCCTTATGGAAACCCAAAAATCCTCCTGTGCTCTGTGCAGGAGCATGGTGTTTCCTATCTATTCCCCCCGCCCCTTTCTGTAGGGATGATGTGATGAAGGAGGTGTGGCCAGAAAGTTGCTGCTTTCTAGTTTTTCTTGGCTCTGGCAAAGGCCTTTCTATTCAAGGGTAAATGACAGGGACCTTGATGCCACTCTAAATCTGCAGGGATGTCTTAGAGGTCCCCAGAAGGACCAGATAATGTGACAAAGCATGAAGCACAGCTTAGGTATAACAGAGAATTTGACCTTAAACTGTGGCTGCTTTAAACACCATCTCAGTCTAGACCTCTATTGCCAACATTTGGACATGGGCTTAGTCTTCAGTGAGAGACTGGTGGTTAATGCACAAGTGTGGAAAATGAAGCATGGGAAAGTTCCAGGTTTGATAGCTAAATCTATGTGCCAAAGTATTTTTTCTTTGTTTTTGCTTTAACTTGTACACTGGAAAATCAGGAGGGGCAAAAACCCTGCTATTTAAATAGGGCTTTTTCTAGCTGTGTTCACCTGAGCCCCGTGGTTTTAGACAGAAAAAAAAATATGTATTAATTTTTACCAAATCATGTTATAGCAAGCTACTGTGCATGGTTTAGTAGAATACTTATTTTCTGAGTAATTTTAGCATGTCCTGGCTCTTAAAAGCATTATTTACAAAATAGATAGCAATAATATTTAAAAATATATTAGCTCATTTTGCTTCTACCTAGCAGAGGAGCCATTTTGCATCCTACTGAAGTGCCTATGTGGCTTCAAGGGGAGGATAGATTGGACTGTATTAAGATAGACTCGAAGATGTGGCCACGTGCTATTTTTGAGCTTTAGTTCCTTGGTTAGTATCTTGCTCTTACCAGACTGAATTGCAGAAAATTCTGTGTGAACAGAATGAAACAATAGCAGCAAAGGTAGGATGCCATACCAAGCTGAATAAAGACCTCATAGCCCATTACCATTTTAATGATGACATTGTTAAGCAAAGTAGCTTCAAGATTAAATCGTTTACTTAATTGAGAAAAACTAGCTACTTATAGAGTGTTTTACCTCTAGCAACCAAAATACAGCAGTGTTTTCTTTTGGAACTCAGCTCATGTAGTTTCAAAGATGTTTGCAGCTGAAGACTGTCAGTCACTCACTGCACTTACGAAACAGGTTTAAAAGCAGACACGGGTAACAGGATGTGACATAGGCGCTCCTCAGCACAGCATCTGACGCATCCCTGTACTTTTCTAATAACTTTGAAAGAGGCTGCTTAAATCTGGAATGCAACAGGTCTCCGTAAAGTTTGAATCCAACAAGAAAGCCTTAAGAAAGATGTATCCCCACGTGTGTCTTATTGGGAATTATTTCAGTGAACTTTTGCTTATCAGTATTGAAAAGATGTGTTAAAACCAGTCTGACAACTTTTTTTCGTAACACCATGTGCTGGAGGGCCTTGAGAAAACAGTTTTGAAACAATATCAGAGCTGAGCTACTGAAATGCTTTGAACAAGAAGAATGTTCATTAAAGATATTTCCCTGGTTTTTGTACTGTCCCAAACAACAAAAGTAAAATATTTTACAATTTATAGCCCCTTTTCCAGTGAGATGCTACAGCAAGAGCTCAGAAGATTTGCATCTTGCAAGTAAGAACACGATGGACTTAAAATACTGAACCTACTCTGCTTTTTTTCAAAATTTTAGCTGTGAATTTACTGGATCCTGTTTCAAAACATGCATGTGAAAGCCTTAATTACCCACCCAGCTCCCCTTATCTTAATTCACTGTAAGTCAGCCAACACCCACGGGAGAGGCTCTGCAGTGACTGGACCATGAGAGATGCAGACATTTCGTACTTCACTGGAAACAGTCACTGTGGTATAATCCTGCTTTCTCCGAGTTCCTATTAACTAGCACTCCTTGAAGTGAAATTAGGTTTCATTGCCCAAGGCTGTACTCTTTTCTCTCCTGCAAAAGGGCTGTGCTTCAGGTCACAGGTCTACGCACGGGTCCTCCCACCCAAGCCCAGGGCACAGTGAGAGCGCCTGCCTGACAGATCAGCTCCTCTGCAGCCACCTGGCAGTGCCTGTTCTGCACTGAAGGTCTGAGGAGGGAAGACATGGATACAGAATTTGCAAAGCACACCAGCTTCCTGATTCCCCGTTTTCCAGACGCAGATTTCTCAGCACTTCTCGGCACCGTATTTTTGGATGTGTAGCAAAGTGTTTCAGGTTGGAATGGGTTATTCAGCACCTCTGAAAAGTACAGTCTCATTGTATACAGCTTGTTCTGAAAAATCAGAGCTGAGTGCCACAAAACCAAAAATAATGAGATTTAGAGGGAATTGTAGATGTCATTTTGCAGGAGACGTTTCTGACACAAAAGCAGATGCAAACAAATAGTAGCATCATGCTAGAATGAGAGGGACTGGGTTTGAAGCATACCAGCTAAGAGTAAACATGAAATTCACCTAGAGGGTAAGAGCCTTCCAGTACAGCTGGTCAGCAGCAGAACAATTTAAGAAAAATCAGGATATCAAGAGAAATTAATTACAAAAATGTAGGGCCCGACTCTGGAAATGTTCACTGGAGATGCTACCCAGCAAGGAATGATAAAGGAAGAATCACCTTTACATCTAGGGCTGTTCTGAAGAGCTGCTATTGATGGAGGTTCCTCCTAGGCATTCCTGGGAGCTGTGGCCATGTCTGTGTCTGTTTTAGTAACTGGGAAATAGATGGTGGATCCTGCTATTGGCAGGACCTTTTATACATCCATCTTGGTATTTTCTTTGAAGTCTCGGGTAATCACAAACAAGAGTCTCTGTAGAGATGATTTCTGCAGCACAGGAAACACCTGTACGCTCTCCTCAAATTATTTCTCCATGTGACAAAAGCACACCAGCTCTGCTGTGTCACAAGGTCTTTTCACCCTAAAAGTTAAGGTCAGGAGTGAACCACACAAAAAAAGCACTGGATAAGGCAAAATCCTTCCCCTAAACCTTTCTTCCTTTTGCCTCCTACTCTGTCTTCTCTGTTCTTTCCCTCTGTATTATTCAACCCACAGCTTGCCTTCCTAGAAGCATCAATCCATCATTCCCTATATTTATTTTTGTGTCTGTTCCTGAGCTGTCAAGGACCAGCAGATTCTTTTTCTACTACCAATGTGTGTAGAGCAGAGGTCCAGCCACAGGCTGGTTTGCACTCAGAAGCTGTAAAAGTAGGAGTGTAACAGTCAGTGATGTGATTTTGCAATTTCTAAACATTTTTCTTTAAACATGGTTATACAGCTCACACCCCTCTTCCTCGATTAATTGGAGCCTACTCTATTTCATGCACTGAAATGTACACTTTTGATCCAAGCAGGCCCAGAGCTAGGAGAGGGGGCTCCTGTTCCTGGTCTTTCTACATCTAGCTGCCCTCTCACTGCCCCAGTTCCTTCAGCTGTGCTCCCAAAACTGTCTGTTTTGTTATAAAGTGAGTTAAGATTCTTGGTGAAGAACACGGGATGAAATAGACAGCTAGAGCTGTTGCAGAAGTATCACATACGAGTATCACTGCATGGAGAGTTCTCCAACACCTTATTAGTACACACAAAGCAGCAAGGGTTTATTCAAGGTTAGCATCTTCTACTCTTAGGCTTGGCTATGGTAGAATAGCATCTTAGATAAGAAAATACTTGTGCAGCATGATATCATTAGTGTGGTCTGCTTCAGATCTTGTCAAGATCCTGGCAGAAATATTTGCAATAAGGAAAAAAAAAAAAAAATTTCTCTTTTAACTAGTTATTAACCTCAAGACAGTCTATACTTACAAGGAGGTAATAAATGTTGTACAAAGAGCATCTCTTCCTTTGTTCTCTGAAATCAGGATGGTTTCTAGTAATTTAAGTATTCCTATTTTATTACTAAGTGCTACTGTATATCTCTTAATATTGTACAGAAAACTGATAGTAGGTGAATTACACAGTTTTGGAATTCCTTACAGTTATTTCAAATTAGTCTTGTAGGATGTAACAAATGTTGGATAATTCAGGAACAGTTTTATAAGCACTTAGACCTGTTAGTTACACTGCCTTATTTTCTTGCTGTTGAATATGCCCAGCAAGACAATGAGGGTTTTTTTATGAGAAACACAAAGTAATTTGGAATTAAAATCCTCCCAATTAAAAAAAAATAGTAATTCATTGCACTGAATCATGTAAACAACTTTGATACCAGAGTCAAACTGTCCTTTATCTGATATCTGAATTTATTAATGGATATTTTCAGTTTCGTTTTTAAAGCAACTGAAATGCACATGCAGATTTAGGGTTCTGGATAGGGGAGGAAAGTAATTACATTGCATCTTCACTCTTCTCCAACTCATCCCCTAAAATATAATTTTCCACCAAAGCAGCAGTGTAAGATGCACAACAGTTGCATGTGTTGTACATTTTACTAATCTGAAGCTAAGCCTTTTCATCCTTACACCATTTTACCTCTAGGTTCTGACCTCTGGGTCAGACACACATTTTCCAAAGAATGCCCCAGAAAGCACTGTGCAGGTGATATTATAATTCTGTATATTCCTACAATGGACCAGTGTATCTGTGTCATGGGATTGAATATTTTGTTTTGAAGAGTTAATGGTAATGCCAAATGATAAATAAAATGCTGAAATGAAAAGTAGGCCCCAAAGAATGGAAAGCATTGTAGTAAGTCAACATTTGTATTTCTAACTGTGGGTGCTGTGAGGTCTGCAGGAAGGGTTTATGGATGAGACAGAGCCAGCAGGCAGCATGCAGCAGCATCACTTCAAGCAGATTCACCAGAATCCTGCAAAGTCACAATGCACACGGCTATCCAATGCATAGGTTAATAACTCATGGAGCTTTGTGATATTCAGGAGCATTTGGCAAACATTTAGTATTACTGGACTGTTTAAAGGTGTTTGCAGGTCACATTTACAAGGGGATGTCTGTTACACAATATTATTAACAGCTCTCTTTGCTGTTATCTGCACATTAACCCCTTCCCACTGCACCAGGAAACAATTCTGTTGTTAGACAGCTGACTCCATCCTCTAATTTTTCATGCATGCAGGCTATAGCAGAATACCTCTTTAGGAGCTCATTTGTCATTCTTTGTACAAATAATTTTTGGTGTTTGATAATCAAAGAAAACCTTACTAAACATGTAATTTTTCAAATTATCTATCCAAACACCTCTTTACTTTTGTCACTCTTCTTTAAAGTTCAACATATTTCTTCATTATGTTATTTGTATTCCTGAAAGCCATTTCTTTTGTGTTCACAACATCTTCCTATCTCCCCTTAATCATAGTGGTCTCCACCACTTTTCCAAACTATTTAGAATTCATTGGGAAGAATCTAACTTGTTTCCTTAGTAATAGTTTTCCAAGTGCTTCAACATGCTGCAGCATATTTTACAAACTGTAGAGGCTTCTAAATGAATATTTCTCATCAAGTTTCACTTTTAAACTAATCCCAAGATGCAGGAAAATATTTCCATTCATTTTCATCCTATTTTCATCAGAGATCACAGAACTGGTTATATTCATCATGCTATTAATTTTTAAAATGGGATGACTGTAGTTTGGCATCTAATTGGTACTCACATGCTTAAGTTTCAGGGTTGCTCAGCAGCCGTAGAAGCAATGAATGTGCTCAACATCTCTGAAAATCAGGCTATGTAGGTGTCTAGAAAATACAGCATCAAATATCTGACTAGGGGCATCCTCATTAGAAAAAGAGAAACAACATTTTTAAAAATGTATTGAATAAGGGTGAAGTATTGGTTCCTAGCAGAAACAGAGCATATGACTTAATGGATCTCATGCTCATTCAGAAGTGGCAGATCTGATCTGCATATTTATAATGTTTGGGAAACGTAGTGATTTTTCCATTTAAAAACTAAGATGTAATTACTAATCCTACAGTCTGATTTTACATGTTTGTTTCACTTTTAAAATTCTAAAAAATGTAGTATTATGTCCTGTAAAATTTGGGGAGAAACAGCTGGCTTTGGGAAATGTGATGTGATGTATTTTACTGATCCTGAAAGCTTAGTTTAGGCCCTCTTAATTACATGAAGTTCCCTCTTCTCACATAGCCCTGGGATAATTGGATGGTATGGCATTCCAAAGCCTTTGGGATGTTAAATAATCATGCATTAACCCTATAAACATACTTGTGCTTTGATGTTCTCACCGCTGAGCTGCTAGCTGAATAATTACAATTCACTTGTGATAGACTTTCATTTGATAGGAGTGATAGCAATGATAAAGAGGGTGAAAAAGTTGCAAGACACTTGACATGTGTTCATATGAAAAGAGGACATCAATTTATAGGAATTGATATGGAGCACACCATGCAATTAAAGCTTTTGGTCCCCATTGCATTGCTGGAGGGAAGTGGGGTTTGTGCTTGGTGGTGGGGAGCAGCCACAGGAACTGGTTGTGGCTCTCTGGCTGAGATAAGTTTATGCCGTTCCCTTTGGCAAATCATTGTCTTATAAATTCCTCAACACTTTGTTCAAAGTACAGCTGTGTTTCAATAATAACTTATTTCTGTATAATTCCAGTTCAGTGGTTTTTATAACATATGCTGCTAACATTTTCACACGAGTACCCCAGCTGTACAGCAGCCCTCTTGCAGTCAGCACTAGCCCAAAATCATGCCAGGAACTGTCTGTATTAATTTCTATGCTACGAAACTTTTGTACACTGAACTATGATACACCACTCCCATCTTACTTTCTCTTCATTCCACAGTTGCCCTAGCTCTCCAAAACTCACCACTTTTATGCCAATTTAATCTCAATTTACTACCACAAGATTTTGCTGTTGTTCCTATTTACATGCAACATACATGTTGTTCCTATTTTATCCATGTATCCATGTTTTGCAACAGCTCTCAGTTTCCAGATAGGAAATGTGAGCCTGTTCATTCTTTCCCAGTGTGGTTGGGTAATGTGGTGTTCATCATAGGACAGGACGAATGACACCAGCTCTACTGAATCACCACATTCAAGCTAGCACAGGGAATATTTCCTCTCTTTTGCAGTGTCAGTGAACTGGAGTCTGGACCAGGAACATCATCTGTGGATCTGTCTTTGAGATTATCCCAAAAAAATATGTATGGACTGTGGTGAATTCTGTCCATTGGCTGGACCAGGGATCAATGGAAAAACATCAGGCTAGAGTTTACTGATTATGTCTGTGCCTAGAGAACAACAGACCAGTTCTTCTGAGGTGAATCACTCCCATTTACAGCAGAAACCACAGTTCTGAATCTCAAGTCACACAGGAGAATATCGACTATGCAGTTCGTTATTGCATATAACCATAGCAAAACTCTCTAAATAGCAGATAAAAATAAACAGGAAACAAAAGCAAGCTTACTTTTCAGTCAGAACACTCATGAAGCTTTCTAGCCTTATTTAGAGTGTGTGTATGCATGTGTAGGAGGATAAATAACTGTGGAGGGAATCAGTGTCCTTCAACCGAAGGTCCTCATTTTTACATGAGGACCACTGCTCTGAAGGCTCTAAGATGAACTCATCACATTCATTTTAATGTGTTTCTATAAAACAGGCTTTTCATCCAAATCTCAAGAGTTAAGAATACAGTGCTCCCATCCACTGTGCCACTGGTCACCTTAGCAGTGTTCTCCTCAGCCTCCTCTTGGATTATCTGCTGTATAACTCTTATTCTAGTGACATTAGGCTCTATCCCCAGGACTTCTCTTGGGGGTTTTTTGTGGGTTTTTAAATTTGTTTCTTTGCATTTAATAATTTTACAAATAATTTTGCTGAATTATTCAGGCTGCTCATTTGCACTCTAAGAATTACCTTCAGCCACTTCTGAAAGGGAAAGGACATGGAGGAAAACAGCATAATGAAACAAGCTGAGAAGGTGTATATGAAATGAGTACATAAGATTGTTCAGGAAATGATTAGAGAAAATCTTATTTGTAGTTGCCATTAAATCCAAATTTATGGCTCAGAAGATTATTTCTCTGCTGAGTTTAGAGAGCCACAGCAGTCTATTACCAGTCTTGTGAACTACCAGTTCACAAGAGGCTGCAGGAAAAATTTTGCATGAGTGTTAGGATTTCAGGATATTTTCATAAACATTAATCTCAAGAGATTTAATCCTTTGCTGTAAACACTGACTGCAAGCTGAAAATTGGGAGTTTAAATGTCTTCTGCCCTTTTTAGTTACTTGGAGTTCTTTTGAAGAAGAGGCTGATGTCTGTGCCCTGTTCTTAGAAATCATTTGTTTCAAGAGTTGAGATTTCCATAAGTGAATAATTTCAGGTAACAGCTCTCTTGCACTCATTTTGATAATAAGGGTTTAGGGGTGTTTTCCTTTTCAAGTTTCAGTTCAGTTAGAGTACAGTCCCTCCTGACCAGCAAAGTAATTGAAAACAAAAACCAAAAAAAAAAAAACCAAACCAAACCAAACCAAAAAGTTTATCTATCTACCAAACCTTTCCTCCCTATATGCTCATTAAGAGAAGTTTCACCTTCATTGTATTGCACACAAGGAAAGAAAATTATGGAGCATGCTATTTGTTATTCAAGTTGAAGACAGGAATGCAGAAAAATGTATTGAAAATACTTTCTTGTCAAGAATCCTATATTTAAAAACAAGTGAATGTTGAATGATAAATAAAGGTAAAAGGATTTAAATGCTTTTATCCACATTGCCCTAAATTCATACACTTTGCAATTATTGAGTTTTCTTTTTGTAGAAGCAAATACTTTCCTGTATGAAAGCTTCAGAAGTTATCTAAAATATGTCTGTATCTTACACCCCTCTGGTCTAAACAGCTATCTTCTTCTGCCAGGAAAAACCTTGTGCTGACAGTTTTTTGCTGTGGTTGTGGAAGTCATGTCAGTAGAAGAATTCCTTTTGCCTCTCTTAATCATGTGTCCATTACGGACAATCTGTTAATACAGCATGGCTGTTTTGACAAGCAAAGAGCTCTCCTGGTGTAGTTACAGCCCCATACACTGCAGCAGAGGCATAACTACCCCCAGTACAATTTACAACAGCAAAACTGTGCTTTTGCCAGCATGGCTTATCTTATCATTGTCTGAATGACACAAGCTGTGCCGGTGAAAGTATGGTTCTGACTGCGGAACTCTGAGCATTCGCTGCTTTTGGTAGCGCAGCTGGGTTTTGAGCTCAGTTGCAAACCATATCCCTTCGAAGTATTTCGTGGTTTTTCGGGCTGAGAAATCCCTCTCGGCTAGCTTGGGATTCACGCCCACACGAACACAACATAGATGAAGCGAAAGACGAGAAGCGCTCTTTCTCCACGTGGTTCTGATGTCCTAGTTTATTAGCTGGAAGGGGACATGAGCTCCAAACGCCATCCAGGTGAAGAAAGAGGGCGAGTCTACCTCCCAGTGCATATTTATCCCCGAGGGAATGGGGGGGCGGGGACGGAGGGTCGCAGCCAATGGAATACTGGTGAGGAGGGTCGAGGGAAAGGGTTACAAGGGACAGCGTTCACCTGGGTAGGGGCGGGGGGGGTAGAAGGCAAAAAAAGGAACAGTCCATGTGATATCACCCCAGTGCAAAGACATCTAAATAACTATTTAGTGCACCACAACATCCCTTTGCACATCTGCCTGCAGAACTTGATGGCATAGACCTGACCCAGTGCAATTTTGTTTCTGATTTAAGGAGGCACAAAGCACAATTTAATAGGTACAAAAGCATAATGACTCTTTTCACATTCATTTACCTGAGCCCCACCATTTTCTTCTGCCTCCTCCTTGATTCCTTGCCTACTGCATCCATTGGCCATTTTTTCCTGGTGATTTGGTTCTTCTCTTCCCCAAATCCTGTCATTGCAGCCTCCCACAAGTTACATTAATCTCTGCCCTTCAAAGTTGTCCTGCTTTTTCTTTCCTTGCAGGGCAACTGCTTCCTTGCCTGCTTTCTTCATGACTGCTGCCTCACTTCCTATTTCTTCACTTCTCTGCTGCTTGCCAGCCCTCTCTGCTGCTTTGTGGGTGCATCTCAAAGCACTGCCTACCATCTTCTCTCTGGAACGGGGGTTTCCTTCTTCCCCATCCCCTTTTCTATTTGCACTCTGTAAGCTATAATTAGCTGTGGCCCAAAGTTAAGAAAATAAAAATGCAGAGATAAAAATAAAAATCAAGAGAAAATAAAAATCAAGAGAAACATCCTAACAGCAAAATCAGCAAGGGTACAGCCCAAGCTCCCAGCAAAAGCTGTTGAATCCTCCACAACTGAGAATACTTAAAGCTAAACCAAGACAGTACTAAAAAGTGTACTGCACAGAGAATTACTGTGGCAGCCTCAGAGAAGGGATAGTAGGTGTTTTCCATCTCTAGTCTATGATACCAAAAAATAGTAAGTGAGGCTTCAACTGGATATTGCTACCTTCCTTTAGCTGCCACTGTCTCCTCCATTTGAACAACTGAACACGACATCATTGTTAACACAAGCATTTCTTTTGATTGTGAGAGGTTTCAGAATCCACTCTCCCTAGCAAATGAGACACAAGGAAACAGCTGGCTTACTACTTGCCTTCAGGAGGGAAAATAATTACATTTGAGCTAACAATCAATTAGGTGTGAGAGGCTGGGTGGTCAGTAAGAATGAAACATGTTAGTACCAAATCACAAGCTGGGCATTAAACACTGACTTCTTTTTGCACACCTGTGTTTTTTTGCATTGCCAGGCAACAGAAGTTTCTGGGCAACAATGCAGAGTTTTAAAACAAGTGAAAGTATTGCAGTAGGTGGTTTTGCTTATTGTTCTTTTACCCGCTCCTTCTCTACACTGACACACTTGCACATGGAATATACAACCTGTTTCTGAGGCACTACATTAGTGATCACAGAATTGCTTGAGAATGTAAATGTCAAACATCTACCCACTAGTTTTTTCATGCTATGTTTTCAAACAGTCTGTTGAGGAAGAAGTAGGCTGTGCTGCTCCAAAATGTGCTAAGTAATTAAATATGCAGGAGGGAATCTTACTTAGTTTTATTCATTTAAAACATGCTATTTTTAATTCTCCTCTTTAAAGAATTTTTGTTACTAAAACTGTAATAACACTCTTGTGCCTCTGTTGTTTGTTTTGGTTATAAGGCTGAAAGATATGTCAGCTGATTATCCTTTTAGCCATTCTCTATATTTACAAACTGTATATCCTGAAAGAAAAGGTTTAGGCTGGTGAACTTCCCCTGAAAGGGTTTAGAAACACTAGTTATTGTTACAATAGTTAGGTGAATAGTTTATGCTACTTTTTACATCCTGAAAATTAGAGCTGGGGAAAGGGACTAGTTCATCAAGCTGGTCCAGTCCCAGCAGCAGAGCTGCTCTGCATTGCATCCATTTGCAGGAGACTCCCACAGTGAAAAGAGAGAAGGACCAGCAATTACTGCAGCCAGAAACTTCAAGCAGTCCTGCAATATGCCCTACAGGCTGTGATCTATGGGGGGGAAAAAAGTGGTGTGGGTTTCAGAAACCCTATCTTCATATTTCCATATGAATCCTTAGCCAAGAGGTAGTCTTGGCTGGCTAGGTGAGTCAGCTCAAGGACTGTTTTGCGCTGATGAAATGTCTCAGAGCAAACAGGGAGCGAACACTTACACATGATCTTTTACTTCTGCTGTTATCACTAACATACTGTCTGCTGAGAAGAGTCACCCAGCAGAGTAGATGGCTTCGTGCCTGGAGAGCTACACCAGGATTTTGGGGGAAATACTGGTTTTAATTCCAGCCCTGCCACTGCCAGCCTGTTGGGATGTGATGGAAAGTGCTTAAGCATGCTGGGATACATCAGCTTCTCTTTCACTCTGTAAAGGCTAATGTTAAGATAAGTTTGGACTAAAGTTTTGGCCTAGCTCATCCAAAGCTGCCCTTGGATATAGTGAGTGGGGTTGTTACAGGAGCAAGTTCCACCACTCCCTTGTTCCTCAGTTGCCCAGTTTACAGAGGCCAGGGTAGCTGAGCATGGTGGTGCATCACATTTCCCTGCATGGGGAAAATGGGAATGCTGTAGGATACTGTGTCTTCAGGCAAATGCTCTGAGAGAGTTTGCAGCTTATGTATTATGCTCTCCTGTGTGGTTTTCCAGTGCACAAATTCATCAAATTTTCCATGCAATTTGTAGGAAATATCTTTAATTGAACTTGCCCCATTTTATTTTGCATAATTACCCTGCCTCTATGGTGGTCACATTTGTCAGTTCTGCATTAGTTCTTAAGGGGTTTTTGGCCCAAGAAACCTGTGTCTCAGAGAAAAACACCCCTCTAAGCAAAAAAAAACCCTCAACCCATGAGAAGACTCAGCAATGGCATGTTTGTTCATTTAAAGAAATAACATAAAGGTTGAAACATAAAGGAAATTCAAACATTTCTTTTGGTCTCAGGTTTTATAAAGACTTATTTCTCAAAGCCCTCAGGGCTGTATTCTCTGATCCTCCAAGGAGGCTTTTCCCTGCGTTAGTATGTCAGCCAAGTTCTTCCCTTGGCACAAGTGAGGACATCAGGAAAAGGATGGCAGCAAGAGGACTCTGGATGCTGAGCAGGCACAAGCTCAGGCAGGGCATGGGGCCTCAAATGCCTCTGACATCCTCTGTGGCTGGACAGCCACATGTCAGGGTGAGGGAGCTGGGGCTTGGCAGCTGCCCTCACCCAGCAGTTGTGAGGTGCTGTAAAGTCAGGGCCCAGTCCTGCCTCTTAGCATATAAAATACGCCTGGCTAGTCAGAGAACTGCCTTACTCCAAGCTGCTTTGGCTGAAAGGGATGTGTAAATTTGCAAGAAATTAGAGTAACTTCCAAAGACCATGATCTAAACGACAGAATGTTGATAATGTCTCACAAAATGGGGGAAAAAATATTTTCTAGCTGACCTTTAATTTCTCTCTTAACGCTAATGTTAGCTTTAGTCTCTGTGCTTTAAGACATCCTCAGGTTGTGGCCTTCATATAACCTATACATCCTGTTTTTCTTCTCTCCTTGAGTACCTTTAATCAGCATCTCTGATATTTAAATTGTGGCTGGGGGTGGGGTTGTCCTTTTCTTGGGACCACAGCAGGTGGCTTTTCGTCACCAATATTGCTGTGTCACCCAGTGGTGTCAACGAATCTGGTAACACACTAAACATCTTCACAAAACTATTGTTTCTATTTCTAGTATTGTTCGTTATATTTGACATCATTGTGAAGGATCAAAGAGGTGTGTGAGGGTTACACAGAAGCTAGAGAAAGTCTTCTTGTCTCTAAGTGTGTTTACAATCACTGTGGGTACTCATGTCCCAATATCCAGATAGCATAGAAAATATGAATGGTCCTAGGGAAAAAAAAAACCTTTTTACTTATCTTGTCATAGAGTGGTTAGAGATGGGATAAACCACAGTAAAGCAAATGGTGAAAAGTGCAGAATGAAGAGGATAGCTGTATCATATAAGTCATGTAGTAACATTTTGGGAGAGTCATTGATAGAAATTACCTCTACCTTCTCTTTCACTATAATAAGTAATAGAAAAAAAGGAACCATTTGCTCAACACTTCACATTCAGTACTAGACCACAGTGGTGCTTTACCTCTCTGATGCATTATAAAAGTTCAAATTATAGAAGGCTGAAAAACTGAACTATTTCATTTCTCTTGCCCACCAATAGCCCAGAATTATAATTAATTCCTTAACTGTTAAAAGACATATCACTTTTTACTATTTTATAAACCCTAGTATTTAATGGGGTTTTAAAGTTATTACATAATTTTCTTTTATTGTTGGGTTTTTTGTTGGTTTTTTTTTAAATTTTCAGTATTAATGTAATGCAGTATGTACTGGTTCATGCTTCATTCCACCTTTCTGAAAGAACAGGGATAAGTGCTATAAAAAGCTATCTGCATGTTTTTCTAAAGACTAAAATAATGATTTTTTTCCAATGTGAGTTTTACATGTTCACCTTTCTAGAGCAGATTTCAGATGCTGAATTGAGAAACACTTGTTCTTCTATTCCATCTATCTGCTTGCTAAACCTCCCACATTGAAGGGCTCTTAAGCACCTCCAAGGTTAAAAAATACAGTGAGGATGGGAGTCTTCATGTTGAGGTAGTCCAAAATGCCTCCAAGACTGTTCTAGAAATATTAGGCAGAGGTCAATGAGACATGCATTGCTAACGTCCAAATATGATTATCCATACAGGAATTTTCACCAGTTTCAACTGCAGCCATTTGTGTAAATAAATGGCTGTGCAAACCAGGCCCTGTCTCTGTGAGCTTGTATGTGTGTGCCATGAAATCACAGCAGTCTTCCAATGTAAATAGAATGTTTCAAGGGCTGAACCTGAGATGGATAAACTGCTCAGGTTTTTGATTAATTGGATGCCTGAAAGCAAGTGTTACTGAAGATGCAAGATGGCTGTAAAGCTGCTGAACTTACCAGCAGTTCTACCACTGCAGGTTGGCAGGTACAATGAGGACAGAGATGAAAAGGTTAAAGGCAGTTTGCTATCAGTTTATTTTTAATGGCTTCCTTTTTTTTTTTTTTTTTTTTTTTTTTTTGGAAAAAGAAACCTTTTAAAAAAGGGGGAGTGGTTTT
>VZRH01005089.1:45515-118445 GCA_013397555.1 Urocynchramus pylzowi | reverse complement strand
CTTTCGTTTTTTAATAATTTTTCCCGTTTCACTTCTCGGCTGCGATATCTTCGCCTGCTCGGCATCCTCGCGGGGTTGCGCAGAAGGAGGAGAGCGCTTCTCCTGGCTCAGCACATTTCCCTGCCCGGGCCGCTGTGCTCGGCTGCGCACCCCGCGGAGGCCCGGGCGCCTCCGTGCCCCGCCGCCCTCCCACGGCCGCGCCGCGGTGTCCAGCCCGCAGCTGATGCTCTGGTCCTGCTCGCCGAGGAGCCAGCATCCTGCCCGGGAGCCACGGGGCTGATTGCTGGAGGGAAGGCGGGGGGCATACCAACCATTCAGTTTTAATCCCAACTCCCTCTTTCGCCTGTTTTCTCTTGGAGATAAGATCAAGTGTATTTACTTATTTGAGAAAGTAAACATCGAGTTCGGTGTGATTTGGGGGCAGTGGTCTAGGAGAGACATTGAATGCAGTGGATGTTTCCTACCATTCCAACATCCAGCCCCATGGCTTGGAAAGAAATGGCTTTTTAACAACAGGAGCAGTTGCTAAATAACGCCGTGTTGTCACCCCTACAGTGCGCAGTAGACAGCTGTTATGATGGCTGAAGTTTTTTGGTTGAGGTCGGTCGTTTTGACACAAGCACTGAGTTTTGTTACCGCAGTTCCTGTTTTCCACAAGGTCAGCGTGCGTGAAAGGGATGCAGTGACTCAGGGTCAGGCCAGCCATATTTGTTTTAGGTTTTAATTTTCTCTTTGAAGACTTAAGGGTATATAGTCTTTTCTTGGTGGGCCTGCATAATGCCGATTAGCCTTAACCGGAGTTGGGTACATCCAGGAAAGAATAGGCCCTTTTGTTTGTTAGAAACCCAGAAACAGCATGAATCCATCATCCAATCAATCAGAGTACCGGGGCTCTCCCTCACCTGCCGGCAGGGACGCATCCAGCCTCTCATGCTGCAGGGCAGCTGTTGCCGACCGAGTGTGGCCTCTTTTGCTCCCTCACCTTCCTCCTCCTGGCATCTGTGTTTGGAACTGAATTCATATCATGTCGTTAGAAAAATATCATCCTTTAAGTGCAATCGAGTAAACTTTTATTCTTCTTTCATTTCACAGACAGCTTCTAGTTGTCAGAGTTTTGTTTTCCCATCAGAAGTGATTATTTATGTAGCCACTCTTACACATTTCTTTTGAGAACTAACAATGCTAAAGAATATATATATATTTGGCTTACGTAGCAGAGTGTTGACTGTTTTTCTGGGGTTTTGGGGTTTTTTTGTTTGTTTGGTTTTTTTTTTCCACCTGGATCTGGGTGTTTGAAGTTTCACTTGAAGATTTCATTGTAATGAAGCATCTTATTCTGACTTAGCTCACCCAGGTTGTGATCCCATTCTTAACTCTTTACAGTATTCAGTGACCCTCTGACAAAACAGCTTTTCTTTTTGATTGAGGATTGGGAAGTAGCTTCACGTTTCAAAACTGGGAAAACTGAGTCTCTTCATTACCTGTCAGTAGTATGTGTGATCTGTTTTGGTACCAAAGATAAGTGCAGTGTTTCCCATAGTGCACAAACATTGACCTGTGTAGTGCTTTCCTCACTCCTTAAGGATATTATCACTTTGCCTGTGTTGAAGCAACACTACAGTCATAACAGTAGCTTGACTTTAGTCTGTGAAACTTTCTTCTTAAACAGAAATAGTTTGAATTGCTCTCAGTTGTATTGGATTTCTCATTTAAATAAAAATTGGTCATGCACTTACACTGTATAGATTAAAAACATATAGATAAATCCCTTTGGTTATATTCATTATCCCTTGTAAAAGTAGGTGGTGCTTAGAAGGTCATAGGATAAGTGTTGCTAAGCAGCTAAACAGAAGGATGCTAAAATTAACCTGAGTGTTTTTGAAAAGGATTCACTTTTTAAGTTGCAATAATTTTTAATTGACTTAAAATACACCCTTTGCTAGTAAGACATCCAAAAAATATACCTAGATGCATAAATAAAGCTTTCCAGCGGACTGTGTCAAATGTTCAAATTGTCTACATACAGGAGTAATTCTACTCTCTCCCAGTACACCTAAATTTTACTGACACCAGGCTGTCGATTTGTGCCCTTTGCAAATGTCCCTTCAGAGTTATCTGCTGCTCCAGGAGCATCTGATGTGCGTTGGATAGCAGCCTGTAGGGACAGTCTTGGGAAAAAAGAAACTGCAGAAGTTCCCCAGGAACAGGCAGAAAACAAGTAAATCCTGTTAGTCTGAAATACATGCATGTGTGGAAAAAGCCCCTTTTAACTTTCTGATGAATGATGCCTAAGTTTGGAAATCTCTGGTTTAGGTGTACACTCTTAAAACATGTGAAATCATGTCTTCCCCTTTCAGCACGATAAAGGTTGTTTTGAAATGAGTGTGTTATTGGACCGTGTTACTAGACCAGTTTGCGACTGCTGCCTTGTTGATGTGGTAGCTTCTTTCTTGGGAGGCAGTGGTCTGTAGAGGAGGATGGTGGTGCTGCTTTCTGTTCTCCTGAAGGTAGTGAGAATGCTTGTTGCTCTCTGTCTTCTACCTCCTTTCTGAATTCAAGCAAGATGGACAGTCATAGGATTACAGCTTTAAAATATGCCTTTTCAACAGCATTCTGTGACTTGGAAAAGGGCCAGAAACTGCTTCGTGTTCTTTTGAGAGCAGCTTTATCATGGATGGAGTGCTCAGGTACCCTGCAGCTTTGCTGGAAAGTCTCTTGTGGAGCAGATGTAAACTTTGAGGGTGAGAAGGAATTGTCTTCTGAGACAGTGCAACAGCTTTTTTCTTGCTTTGGGGTGGGAGATTTGACTTGACTAGTTGTTGCTCAGCAGTTAAAGCAGATTTTCTTCGGGGAGGCGTATGAGGAGTCCTTTCTCTGTGTGCATTGTTTTATTTTGTTTGCTTGTTTGTTGCTTTCTTTTTAATATCCTACATAAACCAGCACCTGTGGGAGCTGTGGCTTCCCCCTCTCCCCCACGCACATTAAGAAGAATCTTTACAGGCAGTGATTTCAAAGGCAGGACTTAGGTATTTTTGGGAATGTCACTCTGTTGCTACACTGAAAAGTTAAGGTATTTGTGCGGAGCCAGGATGGGCTTGAAACTTGCAGAGCTTTGCCAGGCCAGGTTTGGTTATCAGTGTTTGATTACAAATGAACATAGGTGAGGTTGGCTGAGGTGGGAAGTGCTGGCTGTGTTCTGGGGTACTTCTGAACAGGAATTTCAGGAGCATTGACTCTTTGTTCTTCTTTGGTGCAAGAAATCTGATGGTGGCTTATCTTTGATGTCTGCCAGTGATGTTTTTCCCACCTGAAGGTGTTCCCTCCACCTCACCCTATACCACTCTGTTTTGAATAGCAACATTTGAGGGCCAGTGACTTAGAAGAGTACAAACTTCTGAGACAGCAGTACCTCAGCATCTCACCCTCCTTCCTTCAGCATTTTACTTGGAGCAGGGTGACAGAACTTATTTAGAGCTTGTGCTAATGCTTTATTATGAAATGTTGAAAGCAGAAATAATTGCCAGCTGGGGCATATGCTCTGGGCTCCTGTTGGGCAGCTCGTTCATGTTGTGGTGGAAAAGGGTCAGAACAAGGAAAAGGGCCTGGACTAAAGGGAGAAGAGTCAGTGGGATACTTGGCTTGTGGCTGTGCTGGTATGAAACCTGTTAGAGCAGCCTCCTGCAGGCAGAGAGGAATCGTCCTGATGTCACTGAGCAACGCCTGGACCTGTGCTTCCTTTAGAAGCAACACAGGCCTTCAAGTGTATCCTACTCTTTTTTTTTTTTTTTTTTTCCCTAATAATAACATTTCAGCCTTCAGGTTGGCCAGCCTAGCAATCAATAAAGGTGGTTGCCTTTGACTAGGTGCTTTACAAAAATACATAGTTGATGGGTGGTGACTGTTTATTCAGAATGATTCAACTAAGTAAGGCTAAGGGAATCTGAATACCTCTTTAAAGATGTAGAGAGAGGCAGCTGTTTCAACAGCAGGATTCATCTGCAGAGTTCCAGCCATCCACAGAGGTGTTACAGCAAGGGAAAAGAAAAACTGTCAAAATCCCCCAGGGCATTGTTAGGCTTCTGAGCTAAAACAGGTATTCCAAGGACCATTAGAGAAGGAGGCCTTTCAGGCCTTGATGACCTCTCCTGTCTCCTTTGCAGTCTTCCTGTAGAAGCATGTGGAATGCAACTTTCAAATTCGTTTTCCTGCATCTAACCTTCCTGAGTAAAAATGTTTTTTGTTTAATCTTATTTACTTATTTAATCTCAGGATTTTGAGAGATCCTTTTCCTTTTGAGAAGACATCCCTACATCCTGCTGTCTGAAATTTCTTTGAAGATCCATTTGCACAAGGGATGTTATTTGTGTAAGGCTCTGAAAAAGTGTGGGAAAGGTGCTTGCATGCAATGGCCAAGTGACTTCCCAGTGTCAGCTTTGAAAAATGGAATTTAGACTTTCAAGTCACTCTGGATAAAATTGTGTTAAGCTTCTTGGACATTTTTTGTGCTGATGTGCCTAAGTGACTTGTTAATTTGGTTCTAAAAGAGAAAGATATTTTGTGATTAATAGTGGAATTTCCAGCCTCTCATGCATGTAGAACTTCTCTACTTGGCATCTCCTGGTAGATACTTTAACAGGTGTTAGCATGTGCTTTCTTGAAACAGCACAAATGTACTGTTTCAAGAACACCCGTAGGTGTTTTAGGAATGGGGGTTTGCATCATCTGTCCTTTGAAAATGGAGGATGATCAGCCGCTGACAAACTTTTTTTAGTTAATTTAGGTATGTGCTTCCTGTCTGAGGATGAGAGAAACAAAATGTTCACACTGAAGTGTGGCTGGTTTTTGCTTTTATTGTGTGTGATTAGCTGGCTTTAACTGGAGCCCTTGTTAGTCCTGTTTCATACAGCAGGTGATGTCAGTGTTCAGGTGTATCGGTACCTGGGAGTGCTTTGTTCAGAGCTCTTGCATCACGGCAGTAAATTCCACTGCTGTGTTCAGGCTGGACTCCTTCACACTGGTAACATTAGGGCTTGGACAAGAGAGAACTGCTTTGGATTTTGCACCAATACGCAGCATTACTTCCTTGTTAATTTGGACCACTCACTGTTTTGGGTAGGGGAAAGACCCTGCTTTAAGTTCCTCTTTTTGTTACACAAACTGTATTTTCTTCATTAAATTAAGTTCATCACATCTCATTGCTCTTTGTGTTTTGAGAACATGAGAAGCACCCAGGTCATGAATACCTACCTGTGTGCTGTTCCTCACCCAAGTGTGCATTTTTTTTCCTGATGTTGATGCAGTTGCCAGTGTACTGAGGAAACACACAAGGTGCCTGTGGTGTCTCGTGCATGTGCTCACCTGCTTCATCCCCTCCTTCTCCCCAAAAGCATTAAGGTATCTTGAAATGGTCTTCAGCTGGATAATTTGCAGCACAACTCACATACTTAGCTGTATGTACATCCTTGTGCTTTTGGGAGGGAGGAGGGCTGCAGAAGGAGGCTTGCTTTCTAAGCAAGACGCTGAAGGTTCAGGAAGTGGAAGCACGTGCCGTAGAAGCCAGCTGTAGAAGAGCTGTAGCTGGATTACTAAGGGATTCCATTTGTGAGGTTTGACTGTATTTTCCAGGGGAAGAACTGTGAGTGCAGTGGCAAGTGCTTCTCTACAGAGATGTAACTTAGGTCTTGCATTTAGTTGGGGAGTATATTTCTTTTGGTTTGTTCTTCCAACCACTGCATCATTTGTTTTTCTGCCTTATCAGATGGCCCAGACAGGTGTTGTTAAGTACATCCTACTATATTTCCAAGTAAGGTTCAAGACTGTAGGCATTGGCAACTTCTGGAAGAAGTCTTGGAGCAACTTCCCAGCCTCTACAGCAGATAGGTGTCTTTTCTGCTCGGTAAGATCTCCTGTCACTCTCTGGACTGTCAGGAGCCTGACTGTCCATGTTGTAAAAGGGTAAAGAGAGCTGTATCACAGTGCCCCTGTTTCCCTGGTGTAAACTCGCTTTATTGTTGTATAGTGGTTTTGTTCAAAAAGCGAAGATTTTTTTTTCATATCAGTGTTACCTACACTTTGTGGGAGAAATGTTCTCCATCCTCTGTCTCCATTCCTCCTTTTTGTAAAATGGCAGCGTCTTTTTGCTGAGTGTGCAGTGACTACTGTGTTCAGCCAAAGCAGGGGGTGAATTTCTAGGGGTGAGGGAAATGATCCGCACCTCAGAGTGGATGCCAGTTACCTTGGGAGGAAGCCATGCAGATTATAAACTCTGCAGGAAGGATCTGGTGGATTCTGTAAACTCTGTGGCCTCAGTAACTGCAGTTTCAAGCAGTTCCCAATCTCTACTTGCAAAGCTTTTGGAACTTGTAAGCTCTTTAAATCTAGTGACTGAGGATTTTCCATGCTTCCCTTTTCCCTTGAGGAAAAAACAACAAAGTTAGAAATAAATAGTAAGGTTACTCATTTTAAATGCTCAAAAGCCAACAAAGGAAAGTTGAGGTGTTCACAGAACAATTAAGTAGATAAGGTGAGCACAGATCATGCTCTGTTACAGTTGCTGTTCCATGTTTAAAAAAATCAATAGATACGTAAATAGTAGGTAGAAGTGGAAAATGTGTCTTCATTTGAATCAACAGCAAAATTCTTTCAGGCTTCTCTGGACTAAGATTTTATGTGGGGTATATACAGCTGAAAGCTCTTGAGAATTCATAGCATGAAAGATGCCAGGAAACTTAAAAAAACTGAAATACTAATAGTGTCTTTGTATTTTTTTGGTGTTTGAAATTCCTACAGGTGTAGTTACAAAGTCAGTGCATCTGTTTTAGGAACTTGTTTGATAAACAGCAAATGGAATTTGCAATATAATAGTCTTTTTTGACTAAATTCTTCCGTCCAGGTTTTGGGCAACATTGCAAGTCTGGCCACTGCTGTGTCCTTTTTTTAAATCCTAGAGGTTGTGCTTTTACTTTCTTGAGTGTACTCAGTCTGGCGAGTAGGAGTAGGACTTGTCCTTCCCAGGCCTGTGCTTCCCTGCAGGAAAAGGGGAATGTGGAGAATTCTCCCCGAGGATGGATTTGGGACAGAGATGGCCCCTGTGTGTTTGGGGCCAGAGTTTTTATTTGCACCATTGCGTAACTCAGTCTCCATAGAAAGAGATGTGGGTTAGTGGCTTTGCAACGCCACACAGGCCGGAGGCTTGCACGTGGCCATGGTCTGCCCCGGGCCGACGTGCGCTAGCACTGCACTGGCGATGTACTGATGCCTCCCTGGGGTTGTCCTGGAGATTCAGGACAGAAGGATCTGCTGTTGCCTGACTTTCGACCTCGTGCATTGGCAGCCTCTCTTGTGCTTGCACGGCCTGAATCGACTGACTTGCAGTAAATGTTTCCGTTTGTGTGCTCGCTGTCTTTTCAAAATGATTGCTAAAAAGTATTTGGGCCAAAAATAATCTACACTGGACAAGAAGATGCCAACAGCATGTGCAAATTGCATGCTGTAGTTACTGTCCCAGCTACTAATTCAAACAGAACTGCACAGATGTGGATTAGGAAAGTCCAGACTGCTGATTTAAAAATTTCCAGTATTTCTGGTAATGGATGTTTATGTGAGCTGCCTAGTCCAAAGACCCAGGAAATGAACTGGTGGTGGTCTTTGTTTAATTCCTGGTATACAGATGCCAAGTGTTATGCTTTGATTTCCTACTCTGTAAACTCTTCAGGGCAGGGATCAGCATTCAATTACTGAGTTTTGAAAAGCCACCTAACACACTGTGGAACCGACCTGCACAGCACTACCTCAGTATAAATGTTTAATTATAACTATCTTCTTACCCCATAGTGGAGTCTTTCCAGATACCAAGGTAGAGGCATGCTGGGAACCTGCACTGCTCCTGCCAAGGTGTCTCCTTATAAATAGACAGCTTTGGTTGCAAAGCAGCATTTGGGCAGCTCTCATAAATGCCTGCTTTGCACGTGAGGGACAGATTATTTATTGATTTCCTTTCTAGGCAGTATAGGTGCAAGTATATATACGTGTTCAGGAGTGTGCCTCTGGTTGTTTGGTTTAGAAGCAAATATGTTCCTAGCTTTAATATGGGTTCTAAACCACCAGTCAAATCACATCCTTCTCTCTCCTTTTTGCTTTAGGTCTATATGTAAAAGGGACAAATGTCAGAGTTCTGAAATTAGGAAATTAGAAGGAGAAACTGGGAATAAAAAGATGTCACCCCCTCAGTATGTCACCTTCCCAAGACTGAAATGAAGAGCAGTTGCTGGCTCTTACCAGTAAGAGTAGTAAAGTAACTTAATTATGTTGCCTTGAATGACTTGTGTTGTAGTTTTAAACTGAATTCTTAAATCATCCCAAAAGTGATGTATGTATCATTCGTTGTGTTTATACAGCATAAAAGCATATGGAGTAATGGAAACGTCTATAAATTAGACCTCCAGAGAAGACTCCCATTTTAATCAGGTTACTTACTTGGATTAAACCAACCCAAATTTAAAACACATGGGCTCGTGTACTAAACTAGTTGCACTTTCAGCACCCCAGGAGTCTGTCTGGGAGTTTATCGGTGCGTTGCTGTAGTCTGTTCCAGCCAGCTTTGCAGAAGCAGTTTGGTGTTACTAAGGTTGGAATAAGCTGATGTCAGATTTTTGTCCACAGTGCATAGCAAGTAGAGGTCAAACACTTGTACAGCCGGTGATACTATGACTTGTTAAGAATGTACGCAGCAGGTCGCTTTTCAAAACATCTTTTGAAAAGCAGCTTGTGAGAGCACTGCCATGTAGAAGAGACACGCATCTTCCTCTGGCATCAGCAAATGGATGCATCCTATCACATTGGACTGCTGAGCATGTTTAGTCATGTTACTGTAATAAGCTCTGGGAACAGGAATGGGTTCTGCCCTGTTGTGCTTCGGGAAGATTTGAATGAATTTGACTGGTTTGTTCCAGGGAAACTTGTGTTTCTATGTGCTGCTTTTATGCTCAGTACAGAGAAGTAAGGAATCGAGTTTGTTTTTGTGGCTGAAGGAGTGTTTCTTTGCATTATAGGATTGTTAACATTACAGTACCTAAATTCTTATTCTTTAGAAGAGATAAAACTAAAAGCATGACTGACAGAATTATTAGTGTTTCTAGTGCTGGTAGTGCACAAACCTGTTTGGTTTTGGGACTCCCCTTTGCCCAGATAAACTTGAGTATTAGGGGCCTGTCTTGTGCTTCCAGCCATAGCCCTCAGGCATCTCTATTTTTCCTGCCCTGGTGAATCATCCTGCAACATACACACATGTAAATATTAAACGTGCCTTGGTGGGGGTTGCCATCTTCAGCCTTATTTTGTTGTCTTATCCTGATAGCTCTCAAGGTATTTTGTGAATTTGCTGGGGGGGTTGTGTGTGTGTGTGCATATGTCTGTGGCAAGTCTA
This sequence comes from Urocynchramus pylzowi, assembly GCA_013397555.1. Taxonomy (NCBI): domain Eukaryota; kingdom Metazoa; phylum Chordata; class Aves; order Passeriformes; family Fringillidae; genus Urocynchramus; species Urocynchramus pylzowi. The sequence goes on along the minus strand of VZRH01005089.1, from coordinate 109,021 downwards.
GATCGAGCCAAGCACTGCTCCTGCAGACACTTTAAACACAGATACAATTCTACTTAAGCAGGTTGTTCCTTTAAAGTCCAAATACTGGCATGGGCAAAAGTTAGGGGAAGTGTTTCAGGACTGGGGCCTGCCTTAAACTTCAAGAAAAAATATTGGTGACACAAGCCAGAATCGTTAACCCGTGTGAGCCACATCTCCAAACTCATCTCACCAACTTCCAAACTTCTTCAGGAGGCATTGCTCAGCCCAAGGAATTACTGCAGCTCTTGCAGCCTGAGAAGAGTTGGTTTTGAAGAGAAGTGGCCAGAAACGTGGCCGTGAACCCAAATTTCTTCAATACCTGGTGTGTGCAAGAGTTAAATGAAAGTACTCCAGCAGCTCATGTGCTCTCTGTGTGCGCATACTTTCCTAATCTTGACATGGGGTCTGAGCTGCAGGCTCTGAGGGTGTATGTGAAGTTGGCTTGGCTGTCACCTTTTCACTCCCCGGATCTGGCTGCGGCTCAGCACGGGGACGCACCCCGCCGCTGGGATTACTGGCTGCAGAGAGCCAGCTGCCTAAAACCTGCCTGCCTGGGACTGCCTGGGCTGAGAGGTGCCCTGGCACACCCCTCCTGCCCTCACACTGCTTCCTGCCCTTGCGGGGAGCAGAGGAGGAAAGAAAAAGTGCCGCATTGGCCCCCTGTTTTCTGCACCTGGAAGATTTCTTGCACCCGTCTTGTGCACTTGGGTTGATCTGGACAAGTTTTCTGCTCTTCTACTGTCATCATTTGGCTGGAGAATAGCTGCCTCCATGGATGGGTCTGCTTTAAAACGGGAACAGCTGTACAGAGTGGTCTCCATGCTGGTGGGCTGTCCCCTGCACATGGGGAGAGGAAGGGCAGAGCACGTGTTTTTCTCCTCTAGGTGACAAAGTCCTAAGGGCAACTTGGTCTTTGGCTCTCCGGGAAGAGAAGCTGCAGTTCTTTGAATCCACTGCACGCTGTCAAAAATCACTGAGCATTTCTGACCATAAGCTGGAAATGAAAGCTGCCAGTCTTTTTTTCCACTTAAATTTATTTGGAGAGGCTGCCAGTGGCCACCTTGCCCCACCCTGCAGACGTGTGGGTGGGAGTGGGGGTAGCCGGCAGGAGGGAACATCACCAAAAAGGCAGAGTGATTTGGCTCGTGGCCACACACAGGAGCAGGAACAGCTGCCTAGATGGCCCCCGGAGCCTCACTGATGTCAGCATAACCAGTGCTCCTTAAAACACAGCACCGTGTGTGGGGGGTGACAGGGAGCAAGGCTGGGAGCAGCTTGAGGGGGTTAAGCAGTATATAAAACCACCTCCACAGCTCTTTTTTTACTCCCCCCCCCCTTCTAAACAGACCTCTGCTTTCTATAGGAGTGGGAAGGGTTTGGGTGAGTGAGAAATTCATAAAACTAAAACAAGTTACCAAGCGCAAAGAGCAGAAGGAATATGAATTCCTGAATACCCTGTGAAGTCAGCATGGGCAGAGGCTCAGAAGGAAGAGGCTCTGTCCTAAAGCCAGGTGTTATTTACCAAGCTGGTGTGGGGCTGGACTAGTGTTTTCTTGCAATAGAGCTGTATATGCCATAGGATTATAGACTATGGCTCTAACTGCTCACCTTCTGCAAATAAGCTCCATATGTAAAAACCTATGGAATTTCAATGGATTTTTACTTTATTGAAATTTCCTTTCATTGTCTTTTTAATACAACTTTGCTAAATTCAGTGGGTGTAAATGCCACAAAAGAAGCCATTTCAACTTATTTTCCCTCTTCTCATAAAAAATTTGCGTGTGGCTGCAGTGTGTCTGTTTGCTTGGGTTTTTTCCTTCTAAGAGAAGTGTGGCTAGGAACATTCGGCACTGTTGGATAAATCTGTCAGTGCTGTTCCCTCCTTTGTCCCCTATGTTGTGTCTGAGAACCTCTCACACTGTGACAGATCATACTGTCAAAGATCATACTGTGTTTGAAAAGTATCTGGCTTGCCTTGGGATGCTGTATGAAATACGGCAGGATGTGGCATCCTGCAGGGAGCATGTCATGTGTGCTTGCTTGGCCTCCTGCACGCGCTTGAGCAGAGGAAGGGAATGCACTTCAGAAGAGCACAGTTGTTCGCAGCTTCCTTCCACTCCCCTTGCTTGTTCCAGAGGGGCGGCCCTTTGTGTCACCCATGAGGTTCACCGGAGCTGCCTTCCCTGGTATGCTGATAACCAGGTTCCCTGATGGGGATGCCTCTGCATGGTTAGGGGTGGAGGGGGGTGCGGGGGGCTCTCTCATGACTTCTCTGATGTGGGATGCACAGTGCAAAATTACCCCTGTCATAGATACTGAACTGGATGAACGTGAGTTCCTCTCAGGCCAAAGATGGCTTTTTCCAGTTTAATAGCTAACATAGCAGTTTCCAGAAGTCACAAGAGAATCTGACGTGTAGCTGGAAGTGCTGAGGGAAGAGGATACCAGCTTTTCCAGAACTGTGCAGCTCAATCACAGAACGAGGTTGGACTGGACATGAAACTGGATTCCAGGGTGACGTGGTGATTGCAGCCTCTGCCGGCTTTGCTTCTTCCCACAGCTGGGGAGTTGATTCTCCCAGTAGGCCCGTGCCAGCACAGTCCTGCTGCTAGTCTTGTGGTGTTATCCCAACACTGAAGTCGTGCTTTGAATGGCTTGCAGAGTGGTAAGCAGCACGCAAATCTAGGTGACAGGGGTGAGCCAGCCTACCCGGGCTTCTTGCAGAGCTGAATTTGCAAAGTGCTGTCTCCATCAAGGGCGATGTAATAATAAGTTGCAGAGATTCCTTCTTCAAAAACAAACAGTGAAACACAGGCGTTGGGGGAGGAGGGTATTGGGCTCTTTTATAAGGCTCTTGCTTTTTGTTAACTCAGGTTAACTTTATCAGCTGGATTAATTTTTCCCATATAATTCCAGAATTATTGTAGTAATTAGGAAAAATGACATAGGGTCATGGCCTCATATGTGGCCGAGTAAGCATCTAATCACATTCTTTTCAGCTGGGACAGTGGCATGAAGAATTTCTTAACTGAAGGTCACAGAGGGAGACAGTAAGAGGCAGAAAAAGAGCCCAAATGCTGTGAATCCAGTCCTGTGTCTCCACCATTAGATCATGCTTCCTGTCTAGGCAGATGAACCCAGATAAAAACCTCAGTTCACAAACAGATGACATTCAAGTACTACCAGCATTGTAAAATATGGCTAGGACTAATATATTTGCTCTGACTTTCATCTTGAGTGCCTAGTGGAACACCTGTAAGTATTTACATTTTAACATGAGCTTTTGTGCTTGTGAAAGCAGACAGTTTGACAGCAATGACCTCTCACACAAAAGCCTGAATAAGTGATGAACTTCCAACAAATCCATGACCTGAACTCTGCTGGATGCATATTGAAGGCGACAAGTTAATATGGCCTGTGGCAGTACCAACAAGAGGCCTGGCTCTGTGCTGGGCTCTTCTGGTGGAGGTGGTCCACAAATGAGCCACTAACGACTGTCCCTATCCAAGGGCCTGGAACTAAGCATGCCTGTATTCACTGGCTGGGTGAGAACCTCAGGCAGATGTTGGATGCAGAAAAAATTTAATTTTTTTCTGAAGGTTTCTTGTCCTGCTGATCTGCTCTGACCCTGGATGAAGGGCTTGGTTTGTGTTGCAGAGGAGGCAGAAGGGTGGATTTGTCTCCTTCCAAGCAGAGCACTTCAGAGTTTGCTGTGTTTGAATTGAATTGAGTGGTAGTTAAAACTTCAATTATGGGCATCTCTGGAGTTGTACGTGTCTCTGCTGCAAGCACAGTAACCACTGGCCGTCAGACAGGGATGACAGCCCTGGTACAGTAACCTCTGAAATCACCCTGACCTGAATCACGTTGAAGCTGCGGCTCTGGTGACATTTCCTCAGGACTGCCCTGTCCTGGAATGAGCAGTTCCTGGTACCTGCTTCTCCAGTGAAGCTTGGATTCAGAGCAGAGAATGCTTCCTCAAGCTGACAGAAATGCCTCTGGATCTGTTGCAGGAGGTGCTTTAGTTCTGTGCTAAATTCTGTGGAGTAGGTCATGCTGCATTTTGTGCCTGCAAAACTGAAAACCAGTGGGAATCCTGATTGTGTCTTAATAACAAGTCAGACCCAAAGCTTGTCATGCCCAAGATGCTGGTCAATGTGGATTTATCAGAAGAAGAGTATGGCAAGAGGGCACCTATCTACCAGCAACATGCTTCTGGAATTACTTGAGCCAAGGGGTATTAATGTAGTTAGAGTATTTAGGTTCAAGAATCCTTTTTTTTTTGTGAGCTTGTCCAGTGACTTTTTGATCCTGTATTGACTCTTGGTATGTTGTGATGGTGTATTTTGCAGTTTAACTGCATGCTCTCTTGAAGAGGAGCTGAAAATTTGATTTTCTGAATGTGTCATTTTATGCTTTCACTTAATACCATTTAAGACTTGTACTATGGGAAATAGCAGGTATTCATTCACTACCAACCTTCTCCACACCTTTCAGGATTTTCTGGACCTCTGCTATATCACCTCTGTGGCCTTCCTCCCAGGCTGGAGTCCTAATCTGAGTATCCATTATTATGCAGAAATGGTTCCATACTTTTGATTACAACATTTATCAATGCTTTTAAAAGCTTTGGTTTGCCTTGTTAACATCTATCACAGGCACATGCCAAAAATACTTTATTTGCCTAGATATTTATTGCTGTAAGACATATACTTGGACAGGCTTTAAAGATTTTCAGGTGCTGCCATGATTCTGCAGCAGCTTTTTTGTGAAACTTTCTCCATGTTGGCAAGTTGCAGTCAGAAGATGATGATTGGTGAGGTTGTTTGTAGGTCTGGCTTAGTTACTTCCATCCTGATTGCTTGAGAACTGCCTGTTTAAATGGTGCTTTTCTTGCTGTTCTCCTTTTCAGATATACTGCTCCTTTCCATGAGCAATGTCCCTGTATTCCCCCACTTAATATGCCCCCCTGCTTCCTCCCTACAAATGGCAGCCTGAAGCATGCCCTGTGTATCTAAAACCTTGGTGAATACAACTTACCAGAGACAAGGCACATTTGTCCTTGCTTGCTCTGGGTGTTTCTTTAGGTTCCACTTAAATGGAGAGATATTACCCACAATAAAGTTTGCCCACTTCCTGTGCTTGCCTGCTGATTTGGGATGATGACTAGGATTCATCCATCAGTTTATTCCTGGCCTGTATCAGAGGAATTGTTTTGAGCTCACTGAAATAAAATTAGCATATTCTGCAATTCTACTGTTTCTCCATCCCTTTTTTTAAATTTGCTAGTTGTGAACCCACTTGTCCACCTGTAGGACTGACTGGTCCATGTTGGTGGACTTTGAAATTTTATTTTTTGCAACCAAAACAATTTTGCTTCAGTGCTAGCCATAGTGCTACTATTTACTTAGTTAGATTGCTTTACAAATCAGTGCTTACAAGGCTGCAGCCGCTTGTGGAGAGTGAGAAAGGAGAGGTTTGGATCAGGTCATGCTAACCCCTTTCTTCCTCTGTGTGCTGCACATTCTTCACTGCTGACACGGCCTAAAAAGGAACCTTGCCTTTTAAAGCTCTACCTTAACCTGCCCATCAAATGATGTGTACTACTTGATTTGTGTTTAGCTGTTGAAAACTTTATTCCAACGGTTTCCGAACTGGGAACTTAGTTGCAAGTGTGACACTAGTGATTTGAAACCTTCTGGTAAGGAAAGCCTTTCCCAGTGAGAACTCAGTTTTATCTAGGTTACTTACTCCATGTACTAAGCCTCTCAGGATTGATGAAATGTAGTGGTCTTAGGAGAAACAAGCCCTGTTCATCAGGTAGTACTGATTTATGATGATAATCTTTGAAGGTTGCTGTGTGTAAAACCATTACAAATTAGCTGTTCAGCACTTAATACTGAGCTCTGTAGGCTTTGTGAATTATATAGTATTTGAAAGTAGCAAGCATATGTGTTTGGAGAAAGGAGGCAGGGGTTTTTAAACTATCATGTTGTGGTTGTAGGTCTAATTGTTGAATTTAGAGCTCCTCTTGTATTGTTCTGCTGCTGTTCTGTGCATTTAGTGACTTAAATTTAAATTTAATATCATAAAGGTCATGTGAGGAGCAAGGAATGGAGCCCTAGCATGGTATATGCTTTGCAGGTGTCTCTCTGCTCTTGGGTGTTAGATCAGGAAAACCTAAAAATAAACATAAAATAAAGTCATTGTGTATGTGTAAGCAGGAGGGCATGTTTGTGTTGCTTTAATTAGAAGTATTTTCTTGACTGCTTGTTTTCTTGGGGTATGTATTCAAAATAATAAATATTTCAAATACCTTAAAGGTATGCCCTAAAGTGTTAGGCCAGAAAGCCGATAAGGACTTTTTGTATTTGTCCTTCTGTCTTTTGAAAGTTCAGTTTTGGCTCAGTCAGTTCTCTTAGCAGACTTACTGTGAAGATGATGTAGTTGTGCTGGAAGAAGGAGATGGGAGAAGAACAGAGGATGACAGGACTTCTGATTGCAATGCCAGTAGAACAGATTTTAAAAGCCCAGGCAACCATTATTAAAAAGACCATTGCTCAAACCATCAGAACCATAATGTTTTCCTTGGGAAGCAAGGGCCAGGATGAAAAGTGGAAGAATCAAGTGGAATGCCTTTTTGCCAGCTTATCTTTGCAAAGTCCTTGAATCAAACGAGGATGCCACAAGATGCATTGCCTGCTAGGATGGATCCTTGATCCTGGAATCAGTGCTGCTAGGTTTATGAATTCCTGTAGACAGAGCCTAATTCAAGCTTGCTCTGTGGGTGGGGGCTGATTAGCAATGTCTGTTGTATCTGTCCTTGTCCGTAGGAACTGCATCTGCTGTGTATGTTGGGCTTAGTATCTTTGCTGTTTTGGAGTTGTGATGTTGAAAAACCAGCACAACCATTTTGCAGTTTTTTAAAGATGCTTCATTTTTAACATGTAGGTTCTTAGCTGCCCTCTGGCTTCCAGCCTACTTGAAGGTGAGAATGAGCATCCCCTCCATGGCTACTGTCAGTTCATGGGTATCTCTGCTGTGATTCCAGTAACTGTAAGAGTGGCAGGCTTATGTTAATAGAGCCACTCTCCCCTCCCCTTTTCTTTTTCCCACTTGCCCCTGTCTTTCAGGTACATTGTGGTGTTTGCCTTTAAAGCTTGTGTTTAACACCACTTGTATTCAAGCATCTTCCCTCCACCACTTCAAGGCAAGTATTCTTCCAGGTATGTGACTGCAAACAATGCAAAGGGAAACATCTCAATGGAGATCTGTTCTTGATGTTTTCTATCTCTTTGAAGATGCATTTTTTAAGAGTCTTTTGATATTTAGGTATTTCCTCTCAGCTTTCCCTTTTCTAGTGTGTCTTTGCCTTGGTAACTGAAAAAATTCATAACGACACCGAATTAGTGACTTCAGAATGGATTCCTTGGCAACCTGAATGGGCATTTGACATCATAGGATGAAGAAGCAGTAAAACCAGCTTGAAGAGATTTGGTTGTTTGTGGGGTTTTTTTTGTAATTTGTTTACCCCCTCACCTCTAGCAGTTCACTCCTGCTGTTGTAATCTTCTGAGATGCTGATACAAGTGTTTGTGGGGTTTCACTGTAAGTCTTATCTCTAAAATGTTCTGAGTAGCCAGTCCTCTTTAATTTTTTGGGTCTTTGAACAATCATACCTCACCAACTTTTGTTTTGATCAATAAAGGGGAGGCAATCATAGGCTTTCCCTTGCATGGAAATGAGCAGCTGACGGAAGGGAAGAGCTTCTGGAGACACGTTGACCCTCAGTGCAAGCAGCACAAAACTATGTGCTGTTTTTATCAAGAGGCTTGAGAGCTTTGGCTGCAGAGATAGCCTCATCTTCCCATCTTATCACGCATTCTTTGCTTTTCTCTTGATGCAAATCTTGTTACTGCATTAGCTGGAAATCGGGTCTCTTTTAGCTGTTCTTTCTGTTTCCAAATTAATTTCTATCTTGAGAGAGTATCTTTCTTAATCATGTTTGATATTGTGTAAGGAGATCATGTTTCATCATGTAAGGTTGTGGTCCAGGTTTTGTTCTGACTGGACTGGTACAAATCTGGTGCAGCTTTGCCAATGTTGGTGTGTCTTTAGTGGAAGAAGTTGGTTTGAGTAGCCGGGGGCAGAGTATCAATCACAGCTCAGCTTAAGGAAAATAAGAGTGAAGACTGATGTAGGTTTTGTTGGAATGCCTAGGCTTCTATTATAAGATATGAAACTAAACATATGCTAAAAGCCAAGTAAATACAAAGACTGCAACACCACATTTCCAAGAAAATTGTCTTGTTGCAGAGGAGCATGGACTGTGAAAGGGCCTTATGGCATCTGCACATTTAATACAGGCTCTATCAGTAGCTATCTTTGGTTACAATAGTCCCACTTGTTTTTAGATTTCTGCAGGTTTGGGGTTTTTTTTGTTTTTTTTTTTTCTTTTTGTAACTGTTTGGGGGAGTAGCATATAAAACAGGGCAGCATGTAGAAATCTAAAACTCCAGCCAAAAGACACCTCCTTTTTGTGTCTATGTGTTGCAGCTGTCTATCTCTTGGCAGCAGGCAGCCTGTGTAGAATGTGAGGTTTTAGCACTGAAACGTGGAAGAGAGAATTAAGGGGTTCTGAACTTCAGTCATTCTTTCTAGAGAATTTCAGTCCTCACCATTCTTTAGTTATTTGGAGACTGTAGGGTTGTTTTTTTTTTTTTTCCTTTCAGTAACTCCTTATGTTCACAGTAACAGGAGTGTCTCATATAAACTGAGACAGGTTGCTAACTTCACTTTCCTCAGTTCTGCAGTTTAGTAATCAAATTAACTGGAGCCAGTTGCATGGATACCCATCTGGGAGGAAAGGCAAAAAAGAATGCCTGCATGTGTTTTGTTATGGGTAGGAGAGGAGTAAAGGAGAGACTTGCTTTTTTTTTTTTTGCCATGAAGCACTTTTGTATAAGCCAAATATAAGCCTTTGTTACAGGGATGTCAGTATGGGACATTTTGTTTCTGCGTAAATTATGGATTACATCATAACACCTAGGGCATAGTTACACCTTTTAATCTCCCCTTGTTCCACCTGGAAACACGGAGGATTTTGTGAAATGAGCCAGTGTAGGAGCTTCCCTCAACACTGAGTTTTTGCATTTTGGAGGAAGCAGATGCATGCTTTTGTACCAAGCAAGCAAACTGAAAAGGGAGAAGTATAACAAGACACTGTGAGACTTTCCATTAAAACCTATTTTTTTAAGATTACTTTGTGCCTTCAGTTATGCAGATGTTGTCAGAATAGAGAATGGAAACTGTATACTCAGTGCTCTGAGAAACAAGGTTTGGGTGCTGATCTCCATCTTCCTTGTAGACTAAATCCATGCCTTTTGCCCAGGGTTTTCATTATTCCAGCCTGGCCTGAGATGCGGTTTTCCTTTTAGCCAAGACATTTGTATTGCTGTGGTTGTTACATCTGCCCTGGGCAAGCAGAGAACGCCAGCACAGGCAGTTCCATGCGCTGGTGGCACTGCTGCCTCGCTGGCGCAGGCTGGGCTGCTGCTCTGACTTAGAAAAGTACGGTTAAAGTTGTTCAGCTTTTTAGTGCACGGATGAAACCAGACTTTTCGCTTCACAGACAGTGTTCGACCTTTCTGAATCATGTAAGTTCTGGTGTGCAAAGGCCGAGTGGTGGTGCTTGAGCAGGTTTCAGCTTTGTTTTTGTTGTTGTTGCTGCTGTTGCTCACAACTTTAACACGTAGCTTTAAAGGCATTGCTCTTGGGGAGGCTGGTATTGAAAGGAGTGGAAACCATCCCGGGGAGAGGAAAAGGACAGGCTAACCTTGGCACCTGGGGCCTGGCTATTATGTTGCACTTCCTCTGCGGGGCGGCGCGGGGCGCGGGGCCGCCGGAGTGATGTTCTCACAGCAAATGGAGGAAGTTCCTCCAGCAGCAGCAGCGCTTCTGGATCTCCTCTCGCCTGGGGGATGGGGCAGGGTGGTGAAAGAGGGCTATACAAAGCACCGAGCGGAGGGGGTGGGAAAAAAAAAGAAGCAAAACAACAACCCGGATCCTTCAGCTACGTGCAAAGCTCGACAAACTTTTCGGAAATGTGAATACTTCGCGTATTCACCGTTTTGGGGAGGGCTTGGGGAGCACGGGAATGTTTCTTTCCCTGGCGCTGCTGGCGGCGGGGAAGGTACCACGGGAAGGAGCCGGGAAGGATGGAGGGGGGCGGCCGCTCCTCTCTCGCTGGTTGCTGACTAAACAGTTCTGTCAGCTGGCAGTCGGCGCGGCCTGGGGATTTGCGATAGAGCTCCTGGAGGGTGGGGGCGGCTGCGCGGGGGAAGGGAGGGAAGGGCCGGCCCTGCTGCAGCCGCTGCTGCTCCCTCGCCCTCGTGGCAGGGCACGGCCACAGGGAGTTGTGGCGGCGATGCCCGAGCGAAGGGGATGTGCCTGCATCCCTGTTTGTCTCGGCAGTGGTGCGGTGCCTCGAGTAGCAGCCCCAGCCCGCGGGAAGCCTGTCCTGTGCAGGAGCGTGTTCCCGTCCGACTGGTACCCGCACCTCCCCTGCCTGCTTCCTCAGAGCCCTGTGGAGCACGTGCCTCTGCCCAAACTGCCAGAGCCGGTGTCTGGGGTGTGAGGAACGCGCTCCCATCCCAGCTCGGAGCTGGTTGCAGATGCTGGGGCAGAGCTGTGTTTGCCCCTTGGCCAGGCTCTGGCTGGCACTCGCAGTGACAGTGCCAAGTGCAGAGCAGGAGCAAGGCTTGGGCAGTGCCCTCCCTGTGCTCTGCCACAGGTAGAGACTGCCCCATCTAAGCATGTTAGGAAGCAGACAGTGAATCCTGGCTGCCGTTCAAGTTTAATGTTTCCTTTCTCGGCCTTGAAGGCAGATGGAGCCCAGGGTAGCCCTTGCACAGAGCAGGAGGTATTTACAATGATTCTTTTAGGTCAGTAATGTTCAAAACCTATTTTTCTGCTCCTCTTGTTTTGTTTTCCATAAATCGTGTGCTGTAAAGTTGGAACAGCCTTGGAACAGCTGTGGCTTTTCACCCATATGCTTCCCTCCCCTCCACCCTCTATTAGGAGTAAGTGAAGTATGGGTTGTATGTGAATCACCTCCATACATATTTCACTTCTCCTGTCCCAGCAGTGCAAGACAGAGAAGGACCCTGTCCTGACAGGCAAAAAGGGTGTGTGTCTCAATTGTTTGAGGTCAACTGAGTTAGCCGAACACAATTAAAAAAAAAAAAAAAAAAAAGCTCTCTTGATGCTCCTTAAGGTGCTGCCTACCATGTCCAAAGCCATATTTGTGGCTGTGCAAGACCAGTTAATGTGTTAACCTGTATCTTAATGAACATTAAGGTAGGTTTTTAGTAATGTCAGTCTGACTCAACTGAGCTACCATGGTTGTAGTCGTGAGTGAACCTGTCCAGCCCAGATGGACAAGCTTGCTGGAGGCTTTAGTTTGCAGGACAGCACCAGTCAGTGTTTCTGACGGTCTAAAGGTGATTTGCCTTTTTTTCCCTTTTTATTTTGCCAAAGTTGAGCGTGCTGTGAAAGATGAGTGAAGGCTATAGAAAAGTGTTTATATTGTGATGTGGAAATCTACAGATCTCGCCCAAGAGCTGCTTTGTTGTACCTTTGTACAGCTCTCATCACCTCAGTGCAGTTCTCAGCAGGGTGTGTTGTGCCTGGCACTCCTTCACAGCACACCTGGATGCCCTTTTATGCACGAGTCAAGCAGCAGCGTGGTTTTGTAGGGCCTTGCAATCCTTTGCCAAGTGGCCATACGGACGAGCTGGGCAGTTGGACTGCTGTCAGTTTGCTCTCAGCAATGTAGGTGTCTGCAAGCCGGTGTGGGAAGGTTGTAAAGCACTAAAGTATCTGAGTGACACCTCAGTCTCCATTCTGCTTGAAACACTCCACTTGCGACAGGCCACAAGAGCGAAGCCCTTTGTGAGAGGGTGTTTAAATTGATAAAACTTGAATCCTTAAATATTTAGCTGTCTCCCATGGTTATTGTAGGTAGAAAACGCTTCTTTGGTGCTGGGGTTTTTTTTTTTGAGCAGAGAGAAAAGTCTCCAGGAGACAGGAAGACACTGAGAGGTTAGTGTAGAGCCAGATGTACATCATCTGTATTTAAAAGCAGGCAGACTGTCTCTCTGAAAATGGAATTATTTTGAGAAGAGGGGGATATATAACTGAGTGCTTAGGCATACGGTCTGAAATGCTGAATAACCGCAATCCTCACTAACTTCACAAGGAACGTTTCTGGAAACGGCTCTTGATGCATTGGGTACAAAGCACTACAAGTGCGGGTAAACAGTTCTTTAAAATATTTTGGCACACTGAGAAAACTTCAGAGGGTGCTACTTGGAAGCTGAACACTTGACTTTTCGTGGATAAGATCAGTTTAAATAGGTGTGTTTTTCTTCCTTCTGTGTGTATGAGAGAGGGGAACAGGAGGGCAGGCAAAAAAATCAGAGGAAAAGACCTCGTTGCTGACTGGGGAGACTTGTTTGACCTTCTGAGCCCTGTGCACTTGTCTGTGGTTTGCAGCCAAAGGCTCTCACTTTGAGAGCGCCTTGCTCCTCGTGCTGAACTATTTTTTGACGCAGTGAATGAATGCAATATGTTAACACTCCTGTAAGTCCCAGAATTGCTTGGCTGCCCCTTGCCCTGCCTGCCTTGCGCTGGCTGAAAAGGTACCATTGTTTGTTCTGCAAACAGTGGGTGATGGTTGTTTCCAAGGTGACTGCAGCACTGCTGCTGCCCTCTAGTACAAAAAACAAAACAAAAAAAAATTGTCATTAAACACCTGAGAGCATCCCACTGTCACCAGACAATGGGAGGGAGGCAGGAGCTGTCTGTAAGAGCTCTCTGGGCTGGCTATTACAATACAGATGGAGAAAATGCCAGTAAGCTAAGAAGGGATGACGCACACATATAGTCTGTGCTACAAAATATTGTTCCTAAATAGTGCATGGATACAGCTGTTGAAACTGCTGATTGTTTCTAAGTCTGTCTCTGCTGGGAAGAAATGATGATAAAGTCTCTGAATAGTACAGATCAACTGGTAGTTGTAGTTTGAGTTTACAGTAGTAATATTCTGCTTTTTCACTTAATTGATAGGATGTTTTGAAGACTGCTCAAGCCAAGAGTGTGTGGACTTCTAGAGGGAAAGCTAAAAGAAAACACTCAACAGTTCTGCTAGACTTGTAGGTTTTCAGACTGTTTTGGAAAACAATTATTTGGGGATGAAGTATGCATCCCCCAGAAGGAGAACCCCAGTAGTTCTTTCATTCCTTTTGTACATTTTTGAAAGGCTTGTGGTACTCAGAACAGGGACTTATTTTGAAGTGTCTAGGTGGATGGATTTGAAGAATTTTTTCAGTCTTCCCCCTGATCTGCGTGCCCATCTACTCATGCAGCTGTTTAGCAGAGGGGGGAGATGAGTTTAAGAAGAAAAACAAGCTAACGCTTCTTTTTAATTGGTCATGGATGCTGCTAGCAGAACTTTGCCTCCCCCAGCATCAGGTTTAGTACAGTTCATACGCAGGTTTCAGTAAACATTAACCACTTTTATCAGGGCTCGCAGCATGCTGAATGGTTAGCAAAGAGCATGTACTGAGAGAAGCAGAGAGAATGAACAAGTTCAAGGTCAAAAGGATGGTAGGCTTTCCTTTATTAAAGTAAGGGGTGGAGAAGGTTGACAACACTTTGTGGAAAAAATAGGCCTGTGTGAAAGCATGATTCTTGTCCTTAAGCTTTCATCTGGGTGAGAGTATGTGGGGGTACTGCAAGGAGGATGTGCATCTTGAATTTTTCTTCTGCTCCAGTGAGATGACCAGAACAATCAGCTCTCCTTGCACTCTTGCTGACTGACAGCTTAGCTCCTCGTGACTCAGATCAATCCAGAGCAGAGTATAAGCTTTGCTATTGCTTGTTGCATATTTGTAGGGGCCTGTTCTCACCCAGTATCCACAAAGATCCCACTGACTTTGGCAGTGCACAGCCAAACAGAGATCACAGTTCCTTCCCTTCTGTGCCTGCAATGATACAAAGCCATCCTGATTAGGAAGGATGGTTAAGGAACTGTGGTTTAGCATTTTGCCTCACCTTTATTTCTCTTGGATGACTTGGATGTTTCTTTATTGCATTTAAGGGCTACAGTGCTGCTAACTTTTCTGCAGAATGAATGGCTGTAGTGATTAAAAATAGTTGATCAGCTTAACAATGAAAATGAGGTAATTGTGGCTAAATTAATGAAATGATTTTACGTTGCAGTCTGGAAAAAGGGCATTTTGAAAAGAGCATGTAATCTGCCCTAATGAAATTTGTTGAAGCATCTGATGCCACAGTTCAAATTGGAAGTTATTTTTAATTGTGCAAATCAGCATATCCTGTCCTTCCTAGCTCCATTCAAATACTTTGCAAAAGAAGCAGCAGCATTCACCTACGTATTTCCTAGAAAACAGCATCACTGAGAGGTTGTACCTCATTGGAAAAACACAGATTTAGTTAAATGATACATCAAACACAGAAGAAATCCAAACCGTGTGTGGCTAGTCTGACAGTAGTTTGAGAAACACCCTACACTTCATGCCCCTCAAATCAGAAACGTGTGCGCACAGTTAAAAATCTCATCTTTGTGGTGACACAGATGATTCAGTGCAGGAAACGAGAGGAGTTTCTTTCAGCAGTTAAGCATTTGTGGGGCGGGGGTGTGAGGAGGTCATGGTGTTCAACACACCCGGTTAGAAACCTCCAGGCTCCTTTCCCTACTGCGTTTTGTAGTGATTCAAATCAGGTCTGATACTGGAAGCATCAGCACAAGGGGCAAATTCCATCCTGTTTGTTCCACCTGGATCAGATGGGAAGTAAAAGAAAGAAAGGAAGAGACTTTTTTGTTGGTTTTAAATTTTACCTACAGATATTAGCCATCCTACTCAAAGCCATTCCTTATCATGGGATGTGCAAGGACTCACTCTCACATCCTGCTGGAGCTGGTCTGTGGGGTGGCTGGGCCGGCGCATGGAAGAGGGTCACCACCAGAGCTGCAATTGTGGCCCATGTTCTTCCTTCTCCAATGGCTGCATGGTCCCAGGGCAGGCAGAGGGAGAGCTTTACATGCAGGCTTGCCATTACAGCTTCTTGAAAGATGCCATAGTTCATCTAAATATAAAATACGGACTGTGGTTTCAGTCTGAAAGAATTGTGGGATTTTACAAAACCACTACAAACAAACAAAGTAAACAGCAGCAAGAAAGTGACACATTTCAGGCAGGACTTTTTTTTCCTTTTTCTTGCAAGGTGATGCGGAGACTTGTATTCTGTGATTCAGTATTCAAAGGAAGGACATTTCTCAAATGGAGTACATCTTTGTTCATCCCTTATTCACAGACTTCCTAAAGAGCTTTATATTAAAGTTTTTCAGGAGGCTGGGATGTAATTTTCTTTTCAACTCTATTGATGCTGTCCCACAGTTTCATAGGTGTTTTTGTTGCCTTCTCCAGATTTAAAACTAACAATTTCCTAGTAAGTCAGTTATGTGCTGTATTAGAAGCCTTTGTAAAGCCTGTGGAGGGAAACGAAATCATGTGTGCCACTTGAATTCTAGAATGCAGAGGGCAGGTTTAATGGAAGCATGTACAAAACATTACATGTATGTTTAGACTTTTTCCTTGCCTGGAAACTGACCAACAAGTAAAGTCAGACAGTTTTTAGATTGCTTTGACGGGTCTGTAAAAGCTTTTGCAGTTTTGTATTTGCTGTAGGTCTCTAGCTGATAACCAGCATTAATGAAGTGGCTTTCTATACAGTTTTATGGAAATTATTTCTGCAACTGCAGCGCAGTTTTTCTTGCAAAAGCAGTAATTTGCCGTGCACAGCTGGTAAGCAGCAGCATTGCCGTTCATTCTCCAGTACCTCAATAGCTATGGCTCCCACCCACCACTGTAGCTTGCCGTGCATCCTCCCAGTGTTTATTAAACCTCAACTCCAATGGACCTGCAGGTTTTGGCTGCTTCTGGCACTGAGGTGCAGGAATGGCTGGCTCTCTCTTGAAGAACTACTCATCCTTTTTTTGCCTTTTTTTGGTTGCTTGCTTGCTTGGGTTTTTTAAACCTCAGTGGAAAAATATTTTTACTGTCAGTTTGTGGGACCACAGTCCTGTTCAGCTCTGAAATGGTTTCATAATAGGCTCTCAGAAGACCACTAGGTGCACTGGGGATAGGAAGAGTTACATGCATCCCCTTTTTAGATACCCTTGCAAAGGCTTCAATGCAAGAGGTCTCTATTAATAGTGTCTTAAAACACAAACTCTCTTGATAATACAATGGAGGGACTCATTCTGTCAGCCACAAAATTTCTGTTGTCTCTCCTTCAGGTGGGCTTGCCTTGGTTGTGGAAGACAGTGTCAGTTCTCCCATACTGTTGAGATAAGTTTTTAGGAGAAAGCTTCTGTTGGGTGAGATGTGAGACCTCTATGCTGCATGAACACCAGGAGGAAATAGGGTGCACAGGCTCAGGGTAGCCAGGAGTGGTTGGGGAGAGTTGTTTCTTATTTCCTATCAATGTGCAGGTGGGACTTAATTCTTCTGGTGTCTTATAAGAGCTGCTGCTGACTCTCCCAATGAACTTCAGTTATGGTGTATGAAGTGGGGGTTTTTCGCTTTATTACTTAGCTCAGTAGAATGGAGCAGGTGACAGATATTCATTAATAAGCCATGCTGCTTAACTGCTCAGCTCCAAATGGAGCACTTTTGCATAGACTTGCCTGGGTGTCTCGTGCATCTTAGGGACAGGTCAGATTTGCTTTCAGAGATGTCAGGTGTGTTTGGGGCTGATTGCAGTGTCTGGCATTTCAGCTTCAGGAGCCAGAGCTCCCTCGGCCAAGGGCAGACTGGATAGCATTCTCTCATCCTGCAGTAAGGCCTGGACATCCATAGACCTGTTTGTGCTGACCAGCTGAACTGTCCAGATGGGCTACACATGGGCCACAAGCTGTGAATTGAACATCCCCAGAGTGAGGTGGCATGGGGCCTGGAGAAGGGGCTTAGTGCGCACCAGAGTCACTGCTCTGGGCAGCTTAAAAGCCAGGATTTTTTCCAGTCTTGAAGCACTCGCATACGGTCTTGCATTCAAAGCACTAATGATTTCCTTGTTGGGATTCAGACTCTTTAAATTTTTATTAAAGGGATTGTCTGTGGTGACATTTAGCTAGCACCAGATGTTGGCTTTTAGTTACCAGTGTGGAGGTGGCATAGCTAATAAAGGCAAGGGTAAGAAACTTGTGAGAAACTGCCTGTCACATGCAGCTTTGTGTACTGCCTGCATGATGGCTGTCGCTTCTTCATGGGCCAGCGTTCTACAAGAAAGCTTTTTCTTTTCTTCTTTTTCTTTTATGCTCTTGACTGGCCAAGTGTTTTCCAACCACATGTCTTTTCAGGTGGCCTTGATGTTTTGTTAGAGACTAGCTAATGGAAGGAGACTGCAGAGGGAGCTCAGTGGCAGATTTGGGATTTCTTCCCTTATATTTTGGTATTTCTTCTGAACATAACTTCCCTGTAGATCATACTTCTCCCCCTCAACCTCTTTTGGCCATATCCTCCCTCAGAAATGTCAGCAAGCGATTGTTTCCTTTGCAGAGCTGTGATCCCCTAGACAGAGGCTTTTCCAGTTTTATGAATGCACCATTTGTTGCTGAGGGCACAACTGTTCGATATAACTGGCTGCATCCCACTCTGCTTGGGCCCAGCATGCACTACAGCCAGGCTATGCATAAACCAGATTTTTGTATTAAATGGCACCATTTTGTCCACAGCAGCAGTCTGTCTGTCTTTTGTGTGTGCGTGTGTGAGACTTGCAGTTTTCAGATGCAAAATCTATAAAGAACAGGAGTTTTGCAGAAATACGTGTTACTCAGTGAGTGTATCATGCTATTTTAAGGTTTCTTTTTCTTAGGGAGCTCTTGACAAGTGATATTTCTTCACTATTTTGTGTAGGCAGGCCAAGGCAAAAGCATATTTTAAAATATTTTATAAAATGGATGCATGGTATGATATTAAAAATGTAGTTGTTTTGTTGGGGACATACTCAATTATAACTTAACAGAAATTACATGTAGCACTTCGAAAGAGGATGTGCTCATTTATGTTTTATTGTTTGTCATCAACCTGCTGTTTATCTCCCCCACCATCACCTTTTCTTGTTCAGTGTCACAGGGCTGGTGACTGTATAGATGTAGCCACTTAAAGATGTGCTGCGCTTTATATTTTTAATTATGTCTAGGAAATGTCATCTTAATGCCACACCTGACACTGCTTTCTCACCACCTGCCCTGCTTACCCCCCTTCTAGGTCAGCAGAATTTACTGTTTTCAGCTGAAATGCTGCATGGGAGGGGCTGCTGTGCTGGGCCAGGATGTGTCAGGGGAGGCCGGAGGGGCTGCACATGCACCAGGCACAGCTTCCATCCCAGCCAGGATTTCTGAGCTCAGGTTTCTGCAGGCGCGCACACACCTGCGATGTTTGGTTCACAGCTGAAATAGTGCCACAGCAGCCCTCTGGAAGTCTGAGACGTGCATGAGTTGTGGGTTAGGTGGGTACCATGCTGATTGAATGCTCTTTCTCTGCCATATCCCTCTCGGTCCTGGAAAGCAGCTTTTGGAAAGTGCCATCTTCATTCTTAGTTACGTGAGCGCAAGCTGTAAGGCAGGGAGGTTCCATGAAACTCTGGTCCCAACAGCTGAATCACAGCTTAGGGTTTTAGTCAACACTGCCTACCTCACTTGTATCAATGCCAAGAGTTTCTCTTTAGAAGCACAGTGCTCTCTTTTTCCCATCTCTCTTCTTTCATACCTGTTGAATCCCCTCCAACAAATAAGAACACCTCAAAAGCAAGCCCACCAGTTTAGAAATTACTCATTTGTGCTTTAGTAAAAATACCTTCCATGCTCCATCATCATGGTATTAAAGAAACGGGGAAAATTTGAAACACCTTTGGTTTTCCCTCTTTAATGAAGGCAGCACTGAGTAGAGATGAGGATTCCCCACTTCACTCTCCTTTGGGTACCCAAACGTGTCTGGGCATCAGTCAGGCTTGCCTGTAATGTCCATAATTCGTCCACCAAAAAGAAATAATAAAATGTTCAGCTATGAATACTTTCTGTGGAGGTTTCTACACATACCCCCCAGCCTCACCATGTTCCTTCATATATTTACTGCCCACATAATGTTACCCGTGGGACGAGGGTGGGAGGGGGAAGCTTTTTCTCTTTCATGTGACTGCAGCACAGTTAATAATTGTACCAGACTTCAGGCACTCACGTGACCAAAGGGGTTGATCAGGCTCATAATCGAACAGTTTTTTCAGGCCCATCTTTGTGCCTCAGCATCTCAGTAGATTCAGAGAAGGAGCCAGATCTGCTTACTCTGTGATTGCTCATTTGTTATGAGCTGGTTGGCATATAGCACAGAGACAAAAGCCACCCTGGCCTGAGAAGCCCCCAAAGAAAAGCAGGATAGTAAATACATCTGGAAAACGGTGTTCAGGTTGCAGACTGCGTGTGTCTCACACACTCTTGCTCGCTTGCTCCATCTCCCTGCCCCCCCACCTTGCTGTCTTAAAAAAGGGATGGCAAAATATTTTGATAAATGCATCAACTGCTAAATAGTTGATGTGTGGGGTTTTTTTTTTGTTTTGTTTTGTTTTTTTTTAAAAAGAGGAATCTTTGCTCAGGCATATGTTTCCAACACTTTAATCTTTTATGGACTGCATATTTGCTGTGGGAGTGGAAGGGGATGTTTCAGCCTTCCTTTCAGTGTACTTGGGAATCTTTCCCACAGCATGCAAACTCCCTAGAAAACGTGTGAAACAACGGCCTGGAAACCAGGAAGTTTCTGAGGCCTAGCACTCATTGCTCTGAGGGATTTGCTGTGCTCTGGAGGTCATGGAATAATCTTTCTTCTTTGCTAGCTTCTCTAAGTTTATTTTGCACATGACGGAGGAGTGAGTATGTGTGTGCTGCTGAGCTTTCAGGGGTCCTTGTTTCTGAAGCATGCTTTTGCTCCTGGTTCTTTTGTTACTGCACTCCCATGATTAATATATCTGCTGCTTAAAATGGCTACTGAACCACTACCAAGTTCTTGTCACTGGTTACTGACTGCTTAACCCCTGTCAAAAGCCACCCCGCACAGCTTGGAGTTGATGCTTTTGTTCCTTAGCAGGTTTATTTCTGATCTTTGGGCTACTCATTAACCCTGTGAATACTGTACACAGTGAAGGCATAAATCTGCTGTGGTGGTGTTGGTATGTCCTGGTGCTGTGATCACTGCTGCTGCTTCTGCACTATGCTCTGGTTAGATTTGTGTGGTATGCAATCTTCCAGGTGTGTGTTTTGAGTTTTGGGACCTTTTTTCCTTTGTTTTCCCACCCCCTTACCACTTTGTGTAGATTTAAGTTTTTTGATGAGTTGCTAATGTCAAAAAGCAGTGATGAAGGGGACAAGTCTGGCACCTGAGGGCTGATGGTCCTGGTTAGTTGACAAGGAAGATCCAGTTCCCTCCAGTAAAGAAACTCTGCATCCAGTTTCAGTCTGTGATGAACTCAGCGTTTTGTTTTCTGGCATCTCTGTTCCATGTGCCCATGTTTGTACTGGAGTGTGATGGAGCGTGAAAGGAGTCAGAGGAGAGAAGGGGCTGCACCTTGGCTTTGGAAGCCAAAAGAAAAACAACTAACAACCTCGACCAAAAGGAGAGTTAACCGGAACATGCCACAGAACAGGTTAGGCAGGACGCAGAAGCCAGATACAAACCTTCTTCTGTGCTTTAAGGCATCTTCAGTGCACCCTCCTCCCTCTACCCTTTCAGGATTTTCCCCCCTCCTCCCCGTTATGAAATAGTCCTGTGCCAGCTGGGTTTGGACGTGGGGCAGGCTGATGGTTGCAGCGCTCGCTCGCCTGCTGCCAGCTGTTTCTTAAGAAAGAGAGGGTGCACTTGTCCGTGCCCATCATCATGCGGCAGAGGCAGCGCTCGGTGCGGCATGTGCCTGTGAGTGCCTTCGTCCTCTCCGCTGGCTCGCCCTGCAAACAGTCCCAGCTGAAAAGTAGCGGGGGAGGAAGAGCAGCAAGGAGACAGGGAATGCTGGCGGGTGGAGCTCGGAGGGCTGATCCTCCACATAGTTAATCATTACTTGCCACATAACCTGTTCCTGTTTTCTAGAGGTTTCACTGGCACCCACAGCCAGAAGCATATGAGGAATATGTGAGACTGCTTTCTGAGCAGGATGGTTTGCCTGGCAGCAGGAAGCCCAGCATCTAATACAAGACATCATTTCTTCTGTAACATGTTTATGCCTAATCATTCAGTAAACATACCATATATAGTCTGTTTTGTGCTTGCTCTAACACCCTGCTGCAAGGCGAATTTGCTGGTACCACACAGATTCCTTAGTTCCTGGTAACTGCCTGACAAATAGGATGTTGCCATATGTAACATAAATATTCCACACAACTCGGTTTTTTTACTCTCCTGTTCATGGCATGTTTTTCTGACTGGCAGTCTTAAGTCTGGCACTTAAAACCAGAGAGGATTACATAAAACAAGGTACCTTATCAAAGGATGGACCAGATCCCACATGCACATTTTTTTTCCAGAATGAAGGTTCCACATTTCCCTTAAACATCATATGTTTGTGTTTACGAATCAGTGTTTTGGGGACATGGGGTCTTTTTTTTCTTTTTTCTCTCTCAACCTAAAATGCCTGCTTCATCCTAGGTGATGAATCCCAAGTTAAAGCTCTGGTTTACTGAGAACTCTCTCTTTTCATTCTAGCATCTTTTGTAGAATTTCTCCCCTTAACTCTTTCACTTGGCCTTCTTTCTGTTTACCCTGTGCTAGCACGGTACTAAGCATGGCAGAGGACACGAAGAGCAGCAGTGTGGCTGGATTCACAGCTAATCAGGTCTTACATACAGTTTGCCTTCAGGTTTTTTTGTTTGTTTGTTTTTAACGTTGTGAAATTACTTCAATAGCATCTGGCTATTTCTGTGCTAGGCAGAAGTAGCTCAAGAAAATTATATTAAGCCTTCCTACCTACACCAGGGTAGGTTTTTTTTCTTTTTGTACCTTCTACATCTTGTCCTGTTTGTTGATGTGTGGGAAGACAGCGCAGTGGTGTGGACCCCAGATAACCTTGCACAGAGCATTCTGGCTGTCTGTTTGGTGATGCCTGTTAGTGCCTGAATTCAGCAGTGTAGTGACTAGCAATGCCTCCTGTACCACTGAGATGGTTGCTTAATCAGATGCAGGTCCATACAGGTGGATTTTCCTATAGTGGCTTGCTCCTTACGTAGGCAGTGCTTCCAGAAGGGAAGCCTTTGAAGGGGGGAATGTTTGGGTGTTACATAAATGGTCAGGACATGCATTTCTGGGACTCGTCTCTCATTGGCCTGGTCAGAGTGAATTATGTCTGACTGCTTGGCAGTTAATTGGACCATCCTTCCCATTTCTTAAGCTGATAAGCCCCTCACTGTCTGCCTCAATCAGGCTTCTTTGTTTGAGAAGTTACTAATGCTGCAGAAGAGCAGAATAACTACTTTCCTGTAACCAAGTGGGGGGCTCTGATAGATAAATCGATGAAGATTCACCCTGTTTCTTCAGCAAAACCCTTTCACGAGGCTTACTTGTACACCAGTAGCAGTTGACAGGTACTGAAAAGTAGGTATAGCCGATGTGTTTCATACATACCTTGTCCCTTTTTGAAAGATTGGTATTTGTGATTAAGTGTTGCTGTGAGCACCTTTATTCTGGCAGATCCCAGTAGCTGTGCTGAGTACCACGGGGGTCTGTAGATATCTCTGCATCAGGGTCGGGTCTCAGAAATGGTTTTCCTTTACCACAAAGCCTTCAGACTGGGGCTGTCTGTCTTAATGTGTCTGGATGGTGCCTAGCTTAGAGTGGGTGTTGCCAGAAGGTGAGTAATAAATGGTGATTAATCGTCTCTGAGCTATGGATGTTTGTATGAAAAAGCACTTGGCTAAAGGCTGTGCTTCAACAAGCTCATCAAAATTAGCCACACTGGAGACAGTAGTATAGCATCTCAAAGGCCTGATTCTTCTGTCTCTTGACTTGTTTTGTTTTGACATTTGTGGATTTATTAAATCTGATTGAGGGAGAAACATGGGTCCCTTTGTCTTCAAATATCAGTAAATATCAGTGGAGTGATATCAGTGTTACAGATTGCAAATGGGCTGAATGATGCAGAATCAGGGTGCACTAAAAGTAAACACCCTTTTGTTAGACTGCTCAGTAATCTTTTTAATGCAGAGGTGTGGTTATGAACCTTACAGGTAGGCATCCTTGTGTTTGTGCCATTGAGTCTATGATACAAATGCATAGGAAAGATGTAAAAGTACCAATTCCTGTATTAATTATATATTGAAGTTGAAAAGTAATTTTCTATTACAGGAGACAATTTATCCTTTGCAGTTAAAACGGTAAATAAATATAAAACCTAAAGCCATCATGTTTTTTAAAATAGTTCCCGTTCTGAGTTTACATCCTTATTTGAGCAGTGCATTGCAACTGTGTGATTGTGCAATTATTTCTAAAACTTCCTGAAAAGAGGATTCATCACAAAAATCTTCCTTCTCCCTCCATCCTTCAGCTGTTTCTGGCAGCTTTCAGGGCTTGAAGCACACAAGGCAGATATTTCAGGGTTTGTTCCTTGTACAAAAATTAGAAGGACTGTGAGTTTTTGTTCTTAAAAACCTTTCCAAAATGGGGTTTGTTTTGACGTAGTCAGAGAGGATGTACTTCTGAGTTGGTGGTGTTGAATCCCAGGATGTCTGTGGCATCACGGCAGGGTGATAAGAGGACATCGTCACTGTTGAGTTGGGGTGGCTCTTAGTGGTGTTCTGCCATTACTGTTTGTTATGTCTGAGAAATGTAGGACCCCAGGAGAGCTGAACACAGGGCCTGGTCCATAGGGCAGGATCTGCTGGAGGGGCTGAAGGAAGCAACGACCAGTGGTGGCCGGATCGCATCCCTTCCTCTCAAGGACTTAGCTGCAGTCGTCAGACCCCAGGCAGGTAGCCAGAGGCTTCTCCTACAGTGACTTCTTTTATTAGCATTTTTATTGCCTGACAGCATTCAAGGTGATGGGCGGAGCATTTGCATTTCGGATTTTAAAGCTTCTGGAAGAGAGTTTGTGGTGTGTGCCCTGTCTGAACATTACCTAGAACATTGCCAGACACTGATTCAAAGGCCTTGCCATCTACCGTGGGATCAGCGAGCCTCAGGCTTTCAGAGTGGAGGTGATGAGAAAATGAGGGTGAGGAGGTGTCTTTGTCCTGAAAAAAAAAGAGTTGAAAAGGAAAAACTGGAAAGCAGGCAGTTAGTCACTGAATTTCTCGGGAAGAAGGAATCTGCGTACGCAGCGGTGGCCGTGATGGCCCCCTGTGTGCGCAGGGACATGGCGGCATGGTTAGGACACAGCGGCACGGGTAGGCCGCGCTGCAGTCCTGTCCTGCCAGCCGGGAATGCAGAGGAAGCAGGAGGCAGCCCGCCTTCCCTCAGACAGACGTCAGGGATGCACAAGTTTAGGAAGTGTTCAGCCTCAAAATTAGGGCGACTTGAAGGTGAATTAACTGCTGGGCCTGTAAAAGAGCTGTGTGTTCATGTGTGTGTAGGACCTTAAGCACAGAAGGGTTTGGGGTGAGTCTGGAAAGGGTCCATGTTTGAGGAATGTAGTTATTCTGGCTTCCGAGGTACTTTTTTTGTGTAGACAGCATGGAAAACGATTACAAAAACAAGTATTGCAAGACACTTAATGAGATGGGAAACTGGCGATGTTAAGGCTGTGGCTCTTGGGCTTATGTGACTATGAGAGAATTTCAGCTTTTTTCTGCTTCCTTTCTCCAAGCATTTTTTGAGTTGTGAGCAATCTCAAATGGAGTTTATGAGGTGGGCTTAAAGTCAGCAAGCCCAAAAATGTAATGAAAATCTCTCTTTGACTTTTAGAATGAGGGTCCATGACGGCAACTGAACTTGAGGGAAGAAAGGTACCTTTAATGTTTGCTGCCAATTCCACCAGTTTAGTCTCAGACCTCATCTGCTGAGATGTCACACTGTCTGCTTTCACCATTTTGGAGCGGGGGTGACTGGGGCTAACCAGACCAGTTTTCAGGGAGCTTAGTCAGCTTTCAAATTTCCAGGTGTAGTGAGAGAGTCATCAGGGAGAGAAATGGAGAGAGATTGTCAGTAAGTTTCTCTGCATGAAAGAATCTGGGCTGCCAGGAGAATTTCCAGTTGGAGATCACCAGGCCGCTTTATTACTGCCCATGTTTTCTCTTGCATGTGGCTCTACAGAGCTTTAACCATTTGTGCTGAAACACTGCATGTCAGGTGTTTAGCTTCAGGCCACATTTGCTTTTGAAAGAAAAGTAAGTAGTTAAAAAAAAATATTTCTTCAGCCATTTCTGAGAATGAAGCTGAGGGAAAAGTGACTTTAGGCTTTGAATTACTTTCATGTCCCCCTTTTTTACAGAAAATAGAAAAAACCCTACGGCAAACTTTGAATCCCTAAAAAAGGGGAAAAACGTTTACCTGTTCTTCAAGTTCTCAAAGCTGTAATGCAGGGACATTGAGATTTGAGAAAGACAAAGTGGGTGGGAGATTGGAATTGTAGCCACCAATTGATTAACTTTTTTGTTATCATTGCTGATAATGGCAATGGGAATTTCTCCAGTGTGGTCTGGTCCTAATGTCCTTTGTAATTTGGAAGTAAAAGGGACTGTGCATGATCCAGTGGAAGCCAAGCATCCTCATGTCTGTCTTGCTCCAGAGGAGAGTAGGTAATTTTCAGCTCTATAAAGACTGAACTTGGTAACCTAGTCCCACACCTTGAATAAGCACTTTAGTGATCTTGTGTATATATTTCTGTATTTGTCCACTCTTTTAGGTGCAAAACACATGTGGGGAATGCATGATTGTTTCTTTTGCATTGTGATGTACAGGTATAGGTATAGAATTCCTATACCTGTAGGAATTTGTCATCCTTAGGGATTTGTCAGTGAAAGATAAAAACACTGTTCTTGTGAATGTGCTTTACTCTGTAGGCACTTCTGCTCTGTGTGGAGTAAGGGTAGCTTGAAAGTTGTCAGACAAGATTTGCACTCCTTGCCAAGCACCACTGGTCTTCTAAATAAAAACAAGGGCCCAGAAGATTGTAAATACCTGTACATGTGATGTAAACAAATTTCCTGATTCAGGGACCACTACTGAAGCTAATGGTTCTCCTCCATAGAATGAACCTATTAGTATCAGTTCATTAGCAAGACTGAGGCCTTGATTTGTAATGAGCCCTTAAGTGTAATTTGCAGTAGCCTGTTGACTGTATCTTACTAAGCTGCTGTGGGTACAAGAAGGAGACAGATTGAGGCTGGAGTAATACTTACCTTTGCTTCCAGTCAGAAGTATTTAGAGCAAAAAAAAAGAAATGTGCCACACCTCTAGGATCTCCAGTCAGCTTTCCAGCAAACCTTGGCCACAGAGAACGAAATAGCCCTGCTACTCAATACACAGGGCAAAGGCTGCTGCTATATTTAAAAATATGTGTATGAAAATGGAACTGGAAGTTACTGCAAAGCTGCATTTGCAGGTATCATAGCAAGGAAATTTTTAGAAACCAGACCTGAAAGAATTTGCAACAGAGAGTTTCTCAGGATATTCTCTGTCGTTTCTCATTTGCTTTGCTAAAGTGTTAAAAGAACCCCTGGTTTCTGTAGTTATGGCTAGCAATAAATTACTTTATGGTTTGGTTTTGATTATATACCAGGTATATGTATAATTTTTTTTTTTTTTTTGCTTGATTATGGAAGGGGGGACTGTGGAAAGAGAATTTAAAGTTCTTTAACAAGACACTTGATTGAGGTTATTTTTTCATGTTAAGCATCCCAGAGCAATGTTGAATAGCTTTGTCCTCTTCTGTTTTAAAGAACTCCTCAAAATGAAAGAAAATCCCTCTTTTGCTTGTTTTCCAAGAGGGAAGAAACTGAATTTAATAATGGTTTAAACAGTTTAGTGATTCTTATTCCATTTATTGCAAACTTCTCCCTTGCCCCTGAGCTCGACCCCTCTGCCCCTCTGCAATCTGCCCACAGAATCACCATGCAACTAATTTTAGAGGTGGGTTTACACATTTGTTTCAAAAATGCTGCAGTCTCCATCTCTGGTAATCCACCAGGTGGAAGCAGATGTGTAGAATATCTGTGCATGTATTTGTAAATCTGGGTCTGAGCAGATTGGCGTTTCTAAGAGGGCAGTGTGTGTGCAAACACAAAGGGACCCTTGGCAGTGTATTACCATCAGTAAAGCAAAAATTTGCAGTTAACCACTAGCAGGGTTCAGTGTTGGCTTTTGTTTATGCAGTGGGCTGGGTGGCATTGTATTAGCCAGTTCTTCTGGTGCATGGTTAGACATCACTTGCCTTGCTGTTCTGAATTACAGCAGGGAGAAGGGTATCAGGGAGGGGATGGGGCCAATAAGATTGAAAGTGGTTTCCTAGACATGGGTGCTCTTCTTGTGCTAACAGAGCTTTTGGTCTCTTAGCCTCAAGCGTGCTTTTCTGACCTACAGACTTGTTCATCACTTACTGATGTCTTCCTTGTGTCCATCTCCCCATTAACCACCTGGCATCCCAGTACCTCTCTGCTCTTGCAAAAAATAGCACCTTAGAAGTCTGGGCAATATCCCTTTAGTGTTTGGCCCTCACAGTGATTTTGCTTTGAGTGCATCTTGTTTGGGAAATATGCTTAAAAGTCCTAAGATTTTAATTTTGTTTGGTTGAGGGATGGGTGGGAGGGCAGGGTGAGTGCACATAGTGTCAAACAGGAAGGTTGATGTAGCTCAAAGTGGCCTCCTGAAAGCATCCCTCCAGTCTGCGAGTCTTCTAAAGGCAGTCATTTGGAAAGGGGCTGTGCTATCCAGATTTACAGTGTCTGCTGTGTTTTGTGTAACAGAAATGCTGAGGTAGTGTACTGCTGCAGGTTTTTGTTGTCCTTCTACAGGTTTTGTTGATGGATTCTCTATTGACCTGTTGCACTAAACTTCATGTCACTCCCTGACAAAACTGGGCTCTTAATAATTTAAAGTTTACTTACAGAGCAAAGCCTGGACAGTTCAGTGTGTTGAATGTATATTGGATGAAATCATTTCCTTACTGACTTGTACTCTTTGAGCTTTGCTTAATTCTGGGCATGTTACAGAAACAATCAGATTTCCTAAAAGTGAAGATATTTGCATTTTAAGTCCAGAGTTGCAAAACTGAGTCCTGTACTTGTACTCTGTGCATGTTGGGATAAAAATAAAATGGAGGAGAATCTGAAAGAAGCCTTTTGCATCACTTGAGGCCCAGTGGGAGCTGAAGGTCAGGATTACTCTGAGAATTAATCAGTTCACTAGAGAATATGATAATACAAGGATATGATGGTATTGCAATAATTTTTTAATAGTAGCAGAAACTTTAAAAATAAAAAGAGAGTGAGAGAAAGCCTGGGACCAGAAGTGGCGTTAAGGGGAAATGACCAAGACCAGCTGAGAAATGTAGAGAATGGTGATTCAGGAGTCCTGCTTCACTGCATCTGTGAGAAACTCCTGGCTGTCTTCTGAAGGGGGGTGAGAGAGATCACAGTTCTGTACAATCTCACTTCTTAATGCAGTTTTGAATAACATTAAACAGTGCTGGGCCTTCCACTTTTCTTGCAGACTGAGGATTTTAAACAGGGAATGTCAGACCTGCAGAAAAGCGACTGTAATCACAAATCTGAAAGCAGCATGTGACCTTTCTTGTCATTTCTAACAAGCCAGAACTTTTCAGAAATCTGCCCAGGCAAACTTTTGGTCCTACTGTGCCCCAGTGCAATAATTATAATGCAGAAACAGCTGATGGGTCACGTCTCCAGGCCTGCACAGCGTTATGACTTGCTACCTACATTCCATGTTTAGCTTTGAGAGATCAGATGGTGCCAGCAATGTGAGCTAGCAGTGCCTGAGGACATGCTCAGGGCAACACGTCCTGTCCCTCTGCAACTTTGGTTACTTTTCTACTTCTGTCCCATCCTAGCTTCTTAAGGTGATGCATTTTACAATAAATACCAATCTCTCTAGGAGGTGAGCTGCCCCTGTGGAAGCATGTGTGCCATTCCCACTGTGCTGTATGTTAAATCCAAGGGCCCAAGGTTTGTAAATATTGTCTATAAAGAACCTGGGGACTCCAGGTGAGCTGCTTGCCCTACTTGCTGGTGGCTGTGGAGCTCTGGTTGGTACATGTGGGACACGGTGGCAGGCTGTTTCAGCATTGTTACTGATGTGATTTAATGAAGCGTGAGTGGTATTGGAGGGGGTAAATTTTGTCTTTGTGCATGGGGAAAGGGTCATTGACAAAAGTTTACAAACAAACAAATGAGTTGAAAATTAGGCTTAGTTCAGCCATGTGCGGGAAGGGAGGTGGATATTTTCGAGTTGTGTTTGTTTTGTGCTTAGCACTGTGCAAAAGTTACACCCAGTCCTTGATGTAGGAAAAATTGGATAGGTAAGCAGAAAAGTACTAGTTCATTGCCTAAGACTGCTCTTGCTCTCTCACTCTCCTCATCCAGGGATGCCATGGGAGAGGTACAGTAGAGATATATTAATTGTGGTAGTTTATTTTATTCTGAACTTATTTTCACTGGGTTTAATCGGAAAAATAAACTTCAGGTACATTTTAAAATGTTTTTATGGCAGAGATGCTGCAAGTGAGCTCTGAGTTGGAGATAAGGGAGCGAGGGGGGAGCGGGAGGAGGGAGTCTGGAGATGGAGCCGGTTGTGGGTTCGTTCCACTACATCTTTTCATCTTTCCCCGGTACTGCAGCACCGCAGGAGTAGAGTTACCGACAACATTCTTGCTCAGGTCTCTCATCCCTCACTCAAATAGAGGCTGTAATTTGACTATGTCTCAGCTCCCATGTGTGAAGGCTGTTGATGAAACTGTATGTATGTGCATTTTTAAGTACAAACAAAAACCAAACACAAACAAACGCAAATCTCAATTCAGATCTGTTCCATGATCCTGGATCACCATGTGGTTGTTCAAACTCTAGAACTGGCATGAGGCTGGAGGGAGAACACGTGGCCAGAGCTGTGGGGTAAAGTGAGGACTGGCAGTCCGTCCTTCTGAATGACAGCTGTGGCTTACATCAGGTTAAATCAGTCTGTATGCTGCAGGCTGAGGCAAAGCAGAACGGACTAAAAGCAGGTTTTCACTTCTAGCCTTGAGTTTCCTGCAATCCTACATCAGCTTGTGGGGGTGCATGTATTTCTGCATCCCAGCTGCCATGAAAATGAGAGACATCTTCCTACAGGACAGTTCTCACAGTCAGTATTTACTGAAGTTTTCCTGATTCAAATGGCTGTGTCCACAGCTGTCATGGATAGATTGTGAATCTGGATTTTTACCTCCTGTTTCTCCATTCCTGTCAGCTGTTTCCGGCTGCACACAGGTTAACAGTGAGGTCTGCTGGGCTGCTTAATGGGTGGCCTGGCGCTGCCTTTGGGCTGATGCAAATAATTTCTATTGGCCAAGGTTATCTCCTCCTGACCTTGTAGCCAGAATTCAGCCTCCTGTTAGCACAGTAATTGTGAAAAGGAGGGCTTCTGAAAGAATTCCTAAAGGCTGGAATACCCTTTCTGGTTTTGTGAAAACCATGGGGTTTTTCATCACCTCTCTGAATGGAAAAGGAAAGTGCCTTAATGTTAAGTTTGCAAATTCAGAGAAGGTTGTGTTTAAGGACTCTTTTTTTCTAAAATCCACGGTGGAGACTAGAAATTTAGTATGGCAGGAGGCTGCTGTGCTCAATCCACTTTTGCTACTGTACTTTCTTGGTTGCTTGCTCACTGCACACTGGTAGCTTGCTGTACAGGATACATGGCATCTGATTTCTTCCTAGCTGTAGCCTTTTGTACCAAAGTGTCTTTTACCTTGGTTGCAGTTGTTTCAGTTTACCGGACTAAATGTGTTTGCACGCTTTTGGGGTGAACAGGGACTTCTGTTACCTGCGTAATGGAATGAGGCAGAGGGATTAGTGGGGAAAATGGGGAGAGAGGGAGGAGCTGAATGGGGTTTCTTTTCTTTTGTGGAGGCTCCTCCTGTAGCAGAGAGGGAGCATAGTACATGGAACCTGAAGACCTTTAAAGTACATGCTGAAATGGATGCTGGGAAGATACAGTACAGTGCTTGGGCACAACTCCAAGGCTCCCAAGGCAAGTAATATTTAAACAAGCTGAACAGCCCCTTTCGGCAAGCAGCAGGAAATCCAGCACTGAGCTTTGTGTTGTTGCATGGTCAGCAGAAGATAAAAGCTCAGGCTATGCAGCTGGGGTTCCCTCCTATCACTGGATGGCAAACTGTTAAAAAAAGATAAAAGAACAGAAAAGGACAGGGGGTCGCCTTATTGAAAAGCATTCCTTCATATTTTAAGCCATCGAAGTACTTTGAAATACATTGAGCCTGATGTAAGTCAGGAGCAGCCCCATCGGGGTGTGTTGGAGCTTTTACTTCAGTTGGCAGGCAAAAGATGAATTTGTCCCTCTGCTTCATCAGAGATAAAGATTTAACATGGTTAGGACTGTGATATGTGTAGGTGCCTCACCACAAGCCCCACAGCAGGCAGGAGCTTCCCTGAACATTTTTTTTTAGGAACAAGGCATGTAATGGTGGGTCTGCTGCTGACTTGGGATCTCATTCTAAAATTCAGTCAGCATTCAGCTGTATACAACCTTTCCAGGTCCCATTTTCTGCAGCTCATCCTTAGTTAGGAACTATTTTAACAATGAGGAAGAGAATTTAATTGTGTGAGATTGCTAGTTCAAATCTTCTAATCAGTATTTACTGTATTCCTCCCCTCCATCCCTCCTCCTTTTTTCCTGCATCACAGCACTAGTGTCTTGGGAAAGAAAATGCTTCAGAGCATTTGTTACCAATTTAGCAGCAAGTACGTGCTCAAATTTGGGATTTCTGAGATCTGTGTGTGCCATATGTAGGCAAAATGTAGTACTTGCAAGTTCCAGTAGAAGGGAATAAACACAAATTTGCTGTTCTGCAGATAGTGTTTCTTTAATCTAATGAGACTTAACATTTCTGCAGCCTTTTTGTTTTGGTAAGACGTTTACCGTCCTCCCTGGGGTGCCTAATTGCTTATCATGAACTAATCAGTCCCCTGGGTATATGAAGGGATGAAACACTGCCAAGATAGAGCCTGTGACTTCCCCCAGAGGTGTGATAACCCTCCCAATTACCCCACCCTTCAGGGAGCTTGCTTACTGCTGTTTTAAAGACCTCATTACATCAGAAATTGTCCATGTTTGGAGATTTTAGGAAGTTTGAAGGGGTGTATTTACTGAGAATCTTTTGAACCTGTAAGCGCTAATATTTTTTATATCAAATTTGTATTAGATATTGTTTCAAGGTTGGTGTGAAAACGCTGAACATGTTTTTGTTTACGAAAGTGCCTACCTTCATTGCCCCCATGGCATGCCAGACCCTAACAGATAAGGAAAGGGCCACTTTCTGTCTTCAGCTGTTACTCGATAGGGATGGCAAAATCTTCTATCTTCAGAAACCCTATTTGAAGTTCACATGAAGAAATGAGTGAAACAAATCTGGTGGTGACTCTCTTCTAATTTTTGGTAGAATGATAGTTGCGTGTTACTGTGTGTGAAATGAGTGGGTAGATTAAGAAAAGTTTTTCACCTTACAGTAAAAAATAATGAATTTAACTAGTGGGGTTTTTTTTGCATTCTTCTTTCAGTTTCCTGTTTTAACTCATTCATAATACATGCTTGTCTGCTGTACAGGTTGAGATGGCTACTGATTGCCTGAATTCCTCTCTTGTATCTTTTTATATTGAATGGTTAAATTCCATGAGGCATATAAAGCTTACTACAAAACAATAGAGTTTGAACTGGAAGTCGAAAACAGCTCCTGCTATTTAGCATCTGACTTAAAATATGAGTTCTCATGTTGAGATTTCTTTGAGTAGAAATAACAGTTTGTTCCTTGAAAGAGTTGTAACCTAATCAATGAATAGTAGCAGATTTCCTTTTTCTTTTGTGGTTCTTTTAAAATACTCAAAAATTTTCTTCACTTCTGGTTGTAGAGTATATCTTAAGTGACCTTAGCAAGATGGATGTAAATAAAAATATTGTTACAGTGTGTACTGGCTTAAAACTTTAAAGCAAGGCAATTTCATGCTTAGAATTAAAAGAAGGTGGCTGTGTTGGTGTGTATGTTTATATGCCTGAGAAAATGTAAATGTGGAAGCATCACTCCTCAAAAGAAGTGTGACTTTCAGTATCATAGGTCTGATTATGATATTTCAATGTTGCTATGCTGTGTGTGCATATTTGAAAGTGATTAGTCAAGTTTCCACTGGCAAACTCTTGCTGTCCTCCTGCAGAAATGGGGGTGGGTGCACAGGCCACTTGATCACCTTTTGTTGCTGTTGTTCATTTTTGTGTTTGCAACTACTACTTCACCCAAAATTGGATTGAACCTATACATAGTTCATACGAGTTTGTTTCAGGCTAATGTTTTTGTTAAATATTTATCAATGGAGTCAGCAGAAGGAAATTCATTTCCTTTTTCATATGTGAATTGTTTCAAGAATTGTCTGTATCATCTGTTTCATGGAAATGTGTGAAGCACTAGCAGTAGAATTGGTTTTTTGGAAGGAGAGGGTGGTTTTGGACTAGCAGCAGACGTTTTTGGCTGGAGGAATAGCAACTTGAAACTTCACTTACTGAAGAAACCTGTTCACAATTTTGTCTGTTCTTTTTTTTTTTTTTCCCCAGCGTTCCTGAAATAAACTTCCTGCAATTCTTTGCAGTGTGCAGGTGTCCAGACTCCCCTTTACTCATGGTCGCCTGTGAAACCCGTCAGGCAACTGAAGGCTGTACCTAAAATTCTGCTGGCAGTGCAGCACACTGCAGTGGCCTTGATATAGTTACGGTGGACACCTTGGGCAGCCACAGCTGTAGCATCCCCTCGTAGTCCGAACAACTGAGTATTGCGGTCCAGGAGTCTGCACGTGTGGAGGACTGCCTGGAATAGAAAAAGGAAAGCTGCAGAGATTGTAAGCTGCTGCTTGATCCGTGTGGCTGTTGTGCCGAGGAACATCAAAACTTTGCTGGATGGATCCGACAGCTCGTTGCAAAGTAGAGGGTCAGTCCTGCTGGTTATTTGCAGTTATTAATCTTAGTGGATTTTAATTTTTTTTTTTGCTTCCTTTGTTTTTTATGTTTTTCTCTGTATGCCTAAGAGGATTGTGGCCTTGCAACCAGAATGCTCATGTTCAGGAAACTTACGGCTGTTCCTACTGAAGGGCTTTGAAGATCAGCAGGCATTTCCTCCAGGGTTTACAGCATTGTTGGAGGAAACATTCCTTGCAGAAGTCTTCAGGCCTATCCGCCTGACTTTGGTCATTTCTTACCTCACCAGCACGTGGATTATGCTGTTTGCAGACTGTCTAAGCTGCATGATGACCTTCATGGATTCCTCATGAGCTTTTACAAGGCCAGGCCAGTGTACTTTGTAAAATCCTTTAGAAATGCCTGCTAGGCTTTTAAAGTCCCAGGGCATAGACTATACTACAAGGAACTCGGAAGGTCAGCAGCTGGATACGGTTGTGGATGAAGTGGGATTTGTATGTGTGTGTGTGTGTGTGTGTGTGTATACAGTTCTTGTTTCGAAAATACATATTTTTTCAGGTCAGATAGAGATATATTGTTCCTGAGAAGGCTTCTTGTACTCTCTGATAAAGCTGAGGGACTTCTGAATTCCATAAGAAATTGATGAACAAGATCCCTATGCCTTTTCTTTGCATGTGTGTTGCACACACAAATGCACAAAATGAACAGATGCTGTTTCATTTTGTCAGTGTGCTGGAAGCACCTCCCCACAGGTTACTTGCACTGGGTCTACTTCAAAGTAGAAAGAAAACTCATACTGAAGAGTACCATTGGCAAGTAGCTCTGCTGTTTAAATAGTTTTCCAAGTGGCTTTCCTGTGTGAATCTCAACTTGGAGAGGCTTGCCAGAACTATCTATTGCTGTAATTAATTAACCTAACTAAACCAAGAAAGAAACTTTGTATTTCAGAATTTAGAGGTCTGCAAACAAGCCCAAAGGCTACTGGCCAGCTGGTGTAAGCCAGTGGGTGTGCTCACAAAACTTGTGGCACATTGTTCACAGGTGATGGGAGAGAGCTATTTTTCTGAAGGCTGGATTTCTCCTTCACCTGGATGAAGCAATAAACCTCAGTCTGAGTGATCTTTGGTACTTTGGCATCTGTGGCAAATACATATCTAGAATAACCCCAGGTAAAATTAAAACAGCTAGTTTGTATCTTTTAATTCTGGCTCACAGTATCAGGACAATGTCAACTGATGGTTGTCTGTGCTTAATATCACATGGAGATCATGTAGCTGGTTTATATCTGTTCCTGGTCCTTAGCACACTGCAGGAGTTGGTTGACTTGAGATCTGCTTGTGCCTCTTATGGTGGGGGGCAGATGTTGGCTTTGGCTTGTGGGCCTGCAGAGTCTGCTTGGCGTGGAGATGGAATCTCAGAAGGAGTGCTACCAGTTATCTTGCTCATGAAAAAGCTGTGTAGGCCCTTGGGATATTGCAGCTGGAGGCTAACATTACAAGTGCCTCCTAGGGTGGTGGATGGGAGAGGGAGGGCTGCACAGCATGCTTCTCAGTCTCTTTGCTCCAGCATCTCTCTCTCTCTCTCTCCCCTCCCTGTGGCCTGTGCTTCCCCCTCAGAAAATCTCAAGCTAAAACTCCCTAATTTAAAAATGTATTTCAGGGGGAAGGGGGTAGGGATATGATTTGTATTTCTAAACATTTTAAATTATCTTGGTTATAGATTGTTGTTGTTGTTGTTTGGAGGATGTGATAGGGGGAATAGTTTCTGTGCTGACCAGAAACAGAATACAGGAAGATATGATGTTAACAAGGTGGGGGAGAAAAGGAGGTGTTTGTTTAGAAAAAGCCTAGTCACAAAAGCCTGTGGGGCAGAGGAACCCTGCTGATAACACAGATGAAACAGTCTGCCTCTTTCCTAACTTTAGAGGAGTGGAGCTTTGTAATAAATGGCTGCCATGTGGCAGCTGTCTCCCAGCTTCGTGAGCCTGGCAGTAGTTAATCCTGTCAGCAAGTCATGCTCCCTGGAAAAGAGCAGTGAGAAGAGCTTCAAACTCTTGAATCATTCTATCTGCAAAATATTTGCATGTTGAATCTGCTTAAAACAAGTTTGGTAATTTGATGTAGGTTTCCATCTTTAAGTAACATTAAAGTGCAGCTGTGTTGGCTTTTAAATAAAATATTAGAAATGTGCTGAGATATTGCAATTCTTTTCTCTTTTAAAAAAGTCACTTTAGTTTTGGAAGGTATATTTTCCAGAGTACAGAATGTACTGCATAGAGAAGGTACACTATGTTGCTATCCCTGTATGTTAAAAAATTACAGGTTGAGCCTTTGAGATCATGGTTATCCTTAAAAGCTTGAGGTTTTAAAATTAATCTGTTCACTTCAGTTTGCTTTTTGTGTTTTTCTGAGCATGTATTGTGTTTGTCCTTTTTCCAAAAATCAAAAAAACTAGAATTTTGACTTCAAAAATTTGAGATTTTGTGCAGTAATGTAACACCATCAGATTTTACAGGCTCATGATAAAATCTTGATGGTTGACAACGCTACCACCAGGAAATGGGTTTAAATCCGTGTCATTTCTACTTTTTCTTTTCTCATTTTGCTGTGTTATCTTGTGAAGCACAAAATGTTTTGGCAAGCTACCTGGTATAGTGCTCCAAGCAGAGAGTGTGCTGGCATCTCCTGCAAAGACAGTGTGGCTGGGCTGCAAAGGATGAGTTGGGAGCTCTGTAATAAGCAAACTGATGCTCTCCCCCTTCGGCTTGCCAGTGTTTGCTGGCATATGGATGCAGTTAAAGTGGTGAAACACCATGTGGGTCATAGCTACTCCAAGAGGAGTTTTTTCCTGGTCTCTAGCTTATCCTATTTTCAGAATGATTTTTGTAAAATTGCCTGTGCATTCAGTTCCTCTGTAAAACTCTTCAAATACTCATATTGGAGGAAGAGAATTGCAAGCAGAGCAGCACACAAGAAGCAGGGCACTAGCACAGGAATATTCTGTGTCTTCCTCAGTGTGATTCATCCTGCTTCTGTAATCCCTGCTGAACCCGTCCTGCACACACACTCAGCTCTGGCTACATGTGAAGAGCGAGTGTGAGGGGGTGAAATGTTTGCTTGTTTCTCCTTCCAGAGATTTGCTTTAAACCTTCACCTCGAGTGCTGGCTCCGAAGCTGCCCTTGGCTGAGCTGCTGGCCATCAGGGTGAGGGACAGAGATGGGGACAGGGACAGGCCCTCCTTCTTTCCCTCCCTCCCCGCCTCCCTCCCCAACAGCTGCAGGCACCAATTGCCAGGGAGCAGCCCGGCCGCATGGTTTCGTGGCTTTCTTCCTCTTGTTACTAATGTGCCTGCTTGTTTCCGTGATGCTGTGCAGAGGAACAACCAGACGGATTGTCTCCTCTCGGGGTGGGTGCCCAGGCATCTGCACAGCCAGTTGGTATGGCACAGGAGCCCCTGCTTTTTCAGTGACACCAGGGGCTATTGATGGCAGGCTAGGGCTGTGCTGCTGCTGCTGCACAGATGCTTGCTCTTGGCCCACCTTAAAAGGACAAGATATCCCGTGGTTTAGACTGGCCATATATTGTCGGGGATGTCAGCATCTCCGTCACAGCTACCCAGCTGAGCCCGGCGTCCCGCTTCACCCGCCCTGCATGCCTGCAGCCTCTCTTCAGTCAGAGAGAGGGGTGCTGTAACTCAGAGTATTTGAAGGGGAGGTCTCTTTTCTTCTCTGTTACTCAGAAATGTTTTCTGTCTGGCTCTCCCCTAGAGCAGTGCGTCCAGTTGACCCACTGGGCTCTCGGACAAGTGTCTGGTTCCCTCAGCACAGTACTTGTTTAGGCACACAGGTGATAGGACATTAACCTATAGCTCTCCTCACGTCCCCTCCAGGGTTTTAAGTCAAGTGGGTTTGTTAGGGCAGCATGAAAATGAAAAAATACCCCAAGCAGCAAACACACAAAGCTACGTTTTGATTGTTTCCTCATTTTGCAATCCCTTCATTCCCTCTTGCTTGTCTGAGATGGCAGCAGCAGCAGGAGATGAGGTTTTGTCTCCCAGGACTATGCTTCTCCAGGATTGCTGAGGCTCCCCTCAGACAGGTGCATCTCCCTTTCCTTGGCCTATTGGGCATGGACACAAGAAAAGTGGTCCTTGCTTCAGCTTCTCACTGCCCTTCTGCTCTCTTGCCTCACCCTGGGCTTGTTCGGGGCATGTGGGCAGTGGTTTTGGCAGGCAGTGTGATGCCACTTGCCTGACCTGTCCTGCCTTTGCAACGCACTTCCATCCCACCTTCAGGGCCCACTCCCTCCAATCTCTGGCTCTGCTCTGGAGTCCCACCCTCTCCCACACCATCTTCCAAGGCTGTCCCCTTGCCCAGTGGGATGTAAGCCAGCCCTGGCCCGAGTGAAAGATGCAGCAACCGGACTAGGGAAGACTGGTAGTGTGGGGAGAGACCCCAGGCCATGTCCCAGGGAGTGTTGCCCTGCTACAGCCAGTGCCAGCTCGGGGGAGACGTGAAGGGACTTTCTCGTGTCGCCACTTCATCTAAGGCAAATAAACTGGAGTTAAAGCCAAGAAACACATTGACTTCCTGGAACTCTGCGAGCCGTCCGCACAGCTGTCCCCACTCCCTGAACACATGCAAAGCAGAGCTTATAAGGACAGACAGTATTGCTTTTGTGTCCTTCCTCAGCCAGTGGGGAGGGCGCAGGGGAGGGGATGTGCTGGGTAAAGCCCAAGGCCTGTCTTGTTCCGTGTTCCCCCTACGTTGCCGTGATTCCCAGTGACTGGGGGAAGCCAGACTCCCTTCCCACTGGCCTCCTCACAGCTGTGCAGGCAGGCAGGCAAGGATGAGGATGGAGGAGTGTTTGCAGTTGTCAACATGGGAAGGAATGGACTGATGTCTGCTTAGAGCCACTTGTTTTACTCTCCTGTTGCCTTGACTTTATGTTGTTGCTTAAATGTGGTGTTCATGGTCCCAGGTTTGTTAAGCTGTCTTCAAATCTCAGTATCCTTTTTGCTTGAGCAAACTCTTGAAGCTAGCTGTAGTTTTGTGACAAAGGCTTCCTGGAGGGCCAGGTACTCACCAACAAGCTGATACAAATAGCAGAAATGAAGACCAGCTCACAGATACGCCTTTGGTCATGGGAAAAAATGCTAAGGTATTAGAAGAGTCTCAGAATTCATCAGCAGCTGCTGATCCTAAATGCAGCCGTAAGTTATTGCAGTTCTTGCAGTGCTGTATGTTCTGTGTGGCACTGCTGTCCCCAAAAAGAGCAGTGCTGGTCAGGAAGTCAGTGCAGGCTCAGATCAAACTCTTACGGGATGATTACCAAGTGTGCTGGGCTTTCCTGTTGGGAACCAGGGGGCTGTCAGGTTTCGCTTTCGCTCTTGGTGCCGGTGCAGCTTTTGCCTGAGTTCTCTTTTCTGGCGTAGCACAACCACAGGCTCCTGTGTGAGGGCTGTTCCCACAGCACACAGCGTTTGCAAAAGGTGCAGACATGGCTTCCCTCTTCAATTTACCAAATGAAGCACAGGGCCAAGAGGATGGGCATGAATTCATTTTGTATTAAGGCTGCCTGGTAGCTGTGTGCATTGCTGTAAATCAGTTGGACTGTAAAGGTGAATTTTACCCAGGAAACCCCTGCTTTGCCGGTAGAGTGTCTCATTGTTATATTAGTACAACTTCCTTGTTTCCAGTGTATTGCACCAATGTAATGCCAGAGTATCATGATGATTAAGAGTTGTTCACTAAAGGCATTAGCTAAGTTGAAATTCTGCTATGCTTTATGGAGAGAAGCTTCTGATCATCTGAGCCAAAGTCCTGAAGAGCATTACTAGTCCATAAGTCACCAAAAAGGGCTTTTCAGAAGCTACATAAAAACTGAATGTGCACATATATCCCATCATGCTTGCAAGGAAATCAAACAGGAGTAGTAAATATGTTTGAATATTTAAAATTAAGCTTAACTGTTAGGTGTTATAGCAACAGCATGCAAAATAGTCTGGAAATAGTCTGGGATCATCTTGTTCTTGTTTAGTGCTTCTTCCCCTGTCCCACTCCCATCAGATCATCATCCAGAACTCAGTTTTAAGGCATGTCCATGAGCATGTGGTTCACAGCATTTATTCCAAGTCTAGGTGTATCTGTCTGTGTACAAGTTAGACATGGAGGTTGTAGACTCACAGGGTTATTTCAAGAGGCAAAGTATTTTACCTGCACTAACACAGATGAAATGATTGTTTCACTAATAGCTTGCAGTTTTTAGAAAGAGAAGAGTCTGTCTGCATTGATGCTCAGAGAGTACCCTTCAATAGATGTTACTCCTTTTGGTTGTTGTTTTTGTGTTTGGTTTTGGGTTTTTTTGTAGAGGAAAATGTTACTTACAGGTGCAAGTTCAAAAGCTTTGGGGTAGCATTCTTAGTTCTTACTGTTAAGTGAAAGAGCGGCCACCTGATACTCCCATGCCACTCTGT
Organism: Urocynchramus pylzowi; assembly: GCA_013397555.1. NCBI lineage: Eukaryota > Metazoa > Chordata > Aves > Passeriformes > Fringillidae > Urocynchramus > Urocynchramus pylzowi. The sequence goes on along the minus strand of VZRH01005089.1, from coordinate 68,285 downwards.
TTCTTTCTATGCTTGTCTTCCTTTCCCCATGGGCTGCTCTGTACTGGTGCTCCAGCACTGGTGACAATGAGGTGACGCTCCCAATGTGATTTTCTACTGCTGGGGTGTGGAGTCAGCACCAGCACTTCACCAGTAAGGGCAGAGTTGGTATTAAAAAAGGTCAGTTGGGAAAACTTAGGTTCATTTGGTTTTCCTTTGCCTTGAGGCAGTGCTTTGAATAGCGTTAGCCCTTTTTTCTTCCCACACGATGCCTTTTCACCCTTTTTCCTTCCTGCCAGCTTTGGCAGAAAGTTATGTTCAAAAGGTAGTGCGGGTGATAGCGTGCATCTCTTTTGGGGTGGGGGTGACCATTTGTGCTTGGGAGCATTTGTGCTCTGGGAGTAAAATGCACTCCTCTGTGTAGAAGCTTAGTAGGAGACCAGTGCACCAGAAGCAGTTTGGAGTGCAGTGTAGCGATTCTTAGGTATTATAATCTCAAGGATAAACAGAAAACTTTGTTTATTCAAATTCAATATCTCTCTTTGAAGTTCTGTTCTTGTCTAAATTTGTATACTAGCAGGTCTGGCCTTCATTTAAATGATCCTTGGGGTTTTTTCGTGCGACTTAGAAAAATAACAGTGGGAAAGCCTTGACTAAGCTAATAGTGTTGCTAAGATGGAAATGGTGAAGAGGGCTCAGGATTCCTGTTTGGACCTCATGGGAAAAAGTGGTTTGAAATGTATGGTGGGGGGGTGCACATTCCTAAACCTGTCATTTCTTTTCCCTGTTTCTTCTCCCCCACTGGGTTCTTTACTAAATACTACAGTATGTTTAATGAAACCAATAAAACTATTTGGCCAAGAGTGTTAATCTTTCCCTGGCCCAATTAGTGCACGGCTTCTACTTTTAACGTTAATGTGGATTTTTTCGGAAGGCAGAACAATGAGCAGCTTTGTGCTATGTGTACCAGGTTTTCCCCCTTCTTGCCTGTATTATGTATTTCTTCCTATCTATTCCAAAGGGAGAGCTCATGTGCAGAGACAGTGGAGCAATCAGGAACAGAGACTTGTACCAGCTCCCAGGGGCCGGGACGTGCTGCTGTGTGCTTGTGTAGCTGCCTCTCAGTTGCAAGTCAAGTGACTGTGACTCTGAAGACTCATCCTTTTTTCTCCTTTCTTCTTCCTTCTCCTGTGGCCTGTGTTCTACTTTTTGCTTCATCAATGATGCTCTTCACCAGAAAGAGAAACAGCTGTAGCTGTTTACAGTGGTCTTAGAACAAACAAACAGAAAAACCCAAATAAATACACATAAGCAAAACGGGGAGAGTAACTGTTGATCGGTTCAGCTTTAACAGTGGAGTCACACTTTATCCCAAAGGAGGAAATAGGTCTAGCAAGTGTCTTCCTGTGCAGACTGAATGGGAAGCAACAAGGTGGTGGGGTTTTTTTTGTAAACTCTGCTTTTGCAATGTCTCTCCCATTAGCTGGTTATGTGGGGCATCAGGGGTGAACCTCTGTCAGAAACAGGAGCTATAAGCCCCTCAGGGCTCTCTGTGGGATGGAAGTTGCTCCAGTTTCAAGGTGTCAGCAACCTCATCAAGTGGATGGAACACGTTCCTGCAGAAAAGACAGGTCTCTTGGTGTGGCCATGCAGAGAGGGCTGCCTTGTCTTGTTTGGTCCTGTCCCCCCTACCATTTGTCAGCACTCTTGCTTAGTCACTTGCTCTCTGCTTTTCCTCCTTTTCACACAGGATGAATGTGACACTGGGGGGTTTCTTCAAAGAAGAAGATGACTTGAATGCTTGTGACCACTTCCCTGTTTCCTAGAGGCTTTAGTCCGATGTTGAATGTAACCTGAGGCAGCTCTGTTTCTCAGCTTATTTCCTGTTTATCCTTTTTCCTGGAGGTCTTTGTTTTCTTTTGGGGAGAGGGAGGAAGGAGGCTCTGTCAGCACAACCTCCACGCTGGGGCATTTGGTGTGAGCTGGGAGGGTTTATAGTCCTGAAGGCAGTATGGCATAGGGCATCTGTGCTGATTGCTGCCTATCTGATTCCCTGAGTTTCATAGGTGCTGTGGAAGAAAATCCCAGCATTTCCCCATCCTCAGTGATGCATTTTTTTAAAGAGGGAAAAAAAAAAACCAACCAGCCCAAAGGGAAAAAAAAAAAGCCAACTAAACAAGGCTGCAAGAGAAATCTCTCAGTATGTTCCTGCCTAAAGGCGCTCTGCCATGGGTTTTCCCACAGGAAGGAGTGATTTGGCCCAGCGTTCTTATTGTTTCTATATCCTATTGCAAATAGAAAGTTATGCTTCTGAAATTGGTGTGTGCTGCTCATGCAGTTGTCTTTGTTTCAGTGGTGCATTTTTGTTTCATGCAAGAGAGTGGAAAATACATAGGTAAATAGAAGCTTGCAGCAGCAGTTCCATTGCAATCTCTAGACTGCTTTCAAAATTGGAAATTTTTAATGTGTTGAAGATGGTTTTAAGGACAAGATCTCTGACTACATATATTTGCTTGCCTTTGGAGGAAAATATTTGGATTCAGAAAAGAAAAATAACTGTTGGCTCATAGAAACTATGAAAGGCTGTAATAGTATAATACATAGTTTTCCTTGTGAAAAAAAACCAGAGAGCAAATTAGCAGGTTTTTATGAAACGGTAGGTAGGGGTTTTTAATGTGCATATATGCCTGCCTGTTGTGCAGGTTCTCTCTGCATTTCCCATTTTCGATGTTGCTAAAAGCAACGCTAGGAATTCTGACTGTAATTCTCTGGGAAGCTGCTAAGCTGTCTTAAAGTTACCTTGGCAAACACAGGAGTCTTCACAGTTACACAATAGATTTTTTTCCAGGATGTATCAGTGGTGACATTAATGTGCTAGGTATTGAGTGAAAGAGGAATGAATATGTGTATTTTGGAAGGAATTGTGTATTTTGTTTGTTTAGGGTTTTTTTAAGGACTAAAGCACTTACTTTTTTTAACAGAAATACTTCAAAACAGTTCAAACTGGTCCTTATTTTTGGTAGTGCTAAGCAGATAGAGCAAGCAGTTTTAGATTTAGGCCAGTCTTGAAAATAATTCTGTTGCTTATTCTATTCAAAAGTAAGTCAGCTATCACATAAGTGATTAAAATAAGATGGGCGCAGGGGGGAAAGAAATAATTATGTTGCTCTTGAATGAGATGGACCTTTTTTAAAAATACACAAAATACCAGTAAAGTTACAGCAGTTACAACAGTTAAAACAAAATAAAGCCAAACAAATAAATGGCTCCCATAATTACTGAAGAAAATGAAGAAGGATGGGTGCTTGGCCTCACCTTGGAGCAAGAAATCCCTGTGTTGCAGAGATCACTAGAACGGAAAAGTACAAAAATAATTAGGGAAAAGTTATTTTGAGTTGTTCAGGTTAGTCTGTTTTTCTGTTTTTTAAGGTGGAGATGGAAATCAGTGTTTGTTAAGAGGGTGATGTTTTCCTGAGCCTTACATTACCTGGGCTTAGTCAGGTCCCAGGTTTTGTCTCTAGACTGCATCTGTGTGCTGCTTCTTAGAAGGCTGGCAGCTAAATGTAGGAAGGTTGAATCCACTGCTGTGTCTGGCATGGTGTGAAATGAGGAACTGCTTGACACAAGGTGGGCCCTTTCTTTGTGCCTGCCTGTTCTTGGTTGCTCCAAATTGTTGGCAGTTGGGGTAACACAGTCATTGATTGTTTTCAAATGCTTTTCAGACAGCATTTGAAAATGTGTTGCATGACTGATTTGCATGTTATCCTTGAGAATGTAATTTTTTTAAAAGGAAGAAACCCTGTTAGCTGTGGTTCAAAGGCAATTATCTCTGTTCTCTTGATAAAAGGAAAACCTGTATTGAGCTTACTGGTTGTGATTTGTAAATCTGAGATGATGAAATGTCCACAGTGTGTTTGTTTTCATAATGAAATAAACGTTTTGCTTGTAAGGTTATAAAGGTGTATTTCTCTGTTAAAAACATATCAGTAGTTTTCCATATTACAAATAACCTTTTCCAGAGGCTATAGCCATGAGTGCTGTGGGCAGACAATTGTTTCTCATGTGTTGATCATTCCCCATCACTTCTAAAAATGATGTTTAACTGCCCTGTCATTCTCCAGAGAGAACAGGCACCCTTCCTTAAACCCCAATGATAGCATGATAAGTTTGTGGTTTCAGAAAGGGGTGTGGAGGAATTCTCTTGGTACATACAATGGTTACTTACGTCTTCAACTTGTGTGGGAATCTTGGGCAGTGGATGTGAGGAATGTGCCAAATGGTCCCAGAAACCTCTGGAGTAATTTTACCACTGCTAGAAGGAAGAAGGTGGCCACCACGAATTCATGTATTGGAGTAAATGTTAGTCTTCCAAGAAAAGAGAAGGGGAGCAGTGCATGTATGAAATTGAATCACCTAAATTCTCTAGGTGCAGAATATTCTTCCAGCTTCTCAATCAAATGTCTCTACTGTCAGTGATAGGCTAGCTTGCTCTCTCTTCCTCCGTTTTTTGCTGGCTTAGGGGTTTCTTTGCTGCAGACCAGGCTGGTGGGGGTTTCTTTGTTTGCCCAGGTTTTGCCACTGGCAGAAGCAGCAGCATCTCCCAGCCCAGTGTCTGGGCACTCATGGAAGTGGGCACTTGGCTGCACTGGCACTGCTGTTCTGTGCCTGAAAAAAACCAACTCTGTCCTGTCATCAGACCTATCTGGTAGTCAGGGGAGCCCTCAAAATAAAGGGCTGTAGTCTTACTTTCCTAAAATGGCTTCCATAAAAGCTTACTCCCTTTCTCTTTTTTCCTTCTCCCTCATGCAGTGCTAGAGGGTGCTGCTGAAGAAGAGGCTGAAGAGCCAGACGCAACTGTACATACTACACTAAGTGAGGAGACCAGCAACCCAGAAGAGAGCCACAGTCAATCAGGGGAGAAAGATGAAGGTAATTGGTTCAACTGGCTCTGTGACTCTATAAATTAGGGCATTGATTGAGAATGTAGAAACATTTCTCACCCACCCATACATCTTATTGTGTGAAGAGTATAAGATACATTGAGCAGAAGCACTGGTGCATACATTTCTTTTCCCATCCCTAACTTTTAGCTCTCTGAAAAGTATAAAATAGGTTGAACAGAAGCATGGGCACATAAATTCTCAGCTACCACTGCAGGCTTCCAAACAAAGATTTTCTTGGCTCACAGTAACTTGGCACCACATAACTTAGCCTCAAAAAACCACCTGTTTATAATCCTCAAACTTATGTTCCAAAGACAGTATTATGCAGAGATCAAATGTTCACAGACAAACGTGTTCCTCCTTGTTCACCCTCACATGCTCTTCTGTTGCAGTGACTTTCTCACAACACACATTAAGATTCTGTGCTTTCCTCCAGAGGTGACAGAGCAGTAGACTTGCAGGGTGTTCCTGTTTCTTAGGGAGACTTCTTGAGGGGAAAAGGAGTGTTTAATTTGAAAGCATCTTCCTTTTAAAACCTGTAAAGAAGAAAATAGAAGGCTTTTCCTGTGTGTTTGACATATCTGTATGTTAAGAAACCAGAGATGAGATTTTAGGTGTATTAGAGATAGGAGCATCCCTGCTACTTACAGCATGTGATGGAGAAGTTTGAACCTCGACAGCTTTAGCTGTGACATTAGTCATGTATGTAACACATATTCTCCATGGACTAGTATGGCTTGGCATACTAAAATCACATATGTGCCATCTGTGGCAGTTAAGAGGCAATATGGGGGATACAGGGGTTTGTTTTGGTTGGATTTTTGCTACTTTAGCTTATTTCGTATGCAGAGCTGGCTTAGATCATTCTTAGAAGTACCCTACACTGTGTTACTAATGGCTTAATTGTGCAGTCCTGTTTAAAACACGTGCCTGCTTGAATGATTGTGCTTGCCAGAGTGTGCATTCATCAGTACCGCTCTACTAGTTCATGGTGATCACAGGTACCACAAGTAATTCCATTTCACAGCAAGAGAGTATAAAGTAAATCACTCTATAAGCTTCATATTGAATTAAGGTTGAAAATGAAGAAAATGGGAATGTCCTATTAGAAGAATGTACACTTTGTACACTCACTTTGTCATGTGCATTCCAATATGTGAAGTTTGTCCTGTTATAAGAACTCCAGTTATTATGACTTGTTGCCTGTGCTCCATGATGATCCAGCAGGGTATGATGTGAATTACAGGCAGCTGAAAATACTGTGGGTTGTTTGGGGGTTTTTTAAGATGGCCTAGGAACTCCTTTGTGTGTTTTTGTTTTTTTAATTCCAGAGAAGCAGCTGGAAAGCTTAAACAGCTATAAGGTATCACCAAGTTCACCAAACAGTTTGGACGGAGCAGACTTGTCCTCCATTGATGCCATGATGTCAGCAGTGATGAACGTGGGGAAGATTGCTGAAAACGGCGGGAATTCTCAAAATGTCAAATCCCCCTCAAAGTCTCCTGCACCAAATCGGATTGGCAGGAGGAACCAGGTGCGTAAACCCAAATGCAGGGAGGGCAAAGGAGAAACCAGCAGCTGCCTGGAAAGTGATAAGATGTAATTTATGTTTCTTTGATTGTTTTGCCTTTTTTCCCCTCAGCGGTTGTTTCTTGCCCCTGCCATTCTTCCTCTGTGTATGTTTTCTGGTATCTCTCCAGACCATAACTTAGAAAACTGGGAATGAGAAGGGTCCGCGTGCTTGGATTGATGCATAAAAAACATTTGAGCACGAGCTCCAGTGCCATGCAATGTTGAGCTGGTCTAGCAGATGCCCCTAGTAGCGACAAAGTCGCCTAAGAATTGCCATTTTGTCCTGCTGCATCCTTTCTCCAGGCTCTTGCATTCGCATAATCTCATGAGGTGTGTAGCTGCCCTGTGGAAGATTCAAGTGATTTATGGTTAAAGGTGGTTCTGGAACAAAACATTCATCAGGATGCTCAATGCATATGTGCAGTGTATGATGCCCTTAACTTCCATGTTAATAAAAGCCTGAAGAGCTATTGTAGAATGCCTTGTATGAATTTTGCAGAGTAAATGTATGTAGCTTTTATCAGATTTTTTCCATTTACCAGTTGATGGCACCAGCTGGTAGCAGTATTGATCTAAACAAGTGAAAGGAGAGAGTCGTATCAGTTAAGCTGTAGTTATTTATATCTGTGTTTTTCTCCTGCTGGGCCAAGCTCCACGAAAGAAGGTGCCTCAGAATACCAAGAAATCCCCCAAATCCCTGTGGTCATTTGACTTCAGAGCTTGAGGTGAAGCACAGAGACTTTGTAAACGAATCAAGATGTAACAGGGACCAGAAAGGTTGAGAGGCGTGACTCATGTGATGTTCCTATAGTAGTTTATTAATAGCTTGCTGAGTAGCTGCCCAGTTGACAGACTTATGACTTGTCTTGGATTTTTTAGCATGAAAGGAGTTGAAAGCCATTAGCTGTAAATGGACATCCTTAAATGAGGAATGGGCAGTATACAGACAGCTGTGTTTGTGGGATTCTGTTGTCTAGCACCTGGCTCTAAGGTTTATTTACAATCTTCTCACTTAGGGGCTGCTCTGGTTCCTTGATTTCATCATGTGAAGTGAGGCACTGGAGTCCAGAGCAGTTTCAGGGCAGTGCTGTTACACAGCTGTCCACCGGTACACCATGTGGTCTGGCTTCAGGGAAGTTTATTAGTGTTGGTGACCTTTATTCCACCTGGTATTTCGGTGGGCATCGAATCAAAGGAAGCTCTAGAGTAAATGTGACAGGATTAAGAGGGATTCTTACAGCATAAAAATAAACAAATACATTGAAAACATAGTAAATTGCCTATTTGTCTTTAAGCTGAAAGATTGTTAAAGCCAGAGGGGCAAATGGCTACATTACTGAGAAAATAGAAGTGAGATGTGAAATACTAAGTGGGTGTCAATCTTGTTAGCGGGCTCTAATACAGCGAATTTCCACTTCCAGCATAGCAGAATGAAAGCACTGAATTGTTTTAGTGTGTAGCAGTGCAGGGACCTCAGATTCTGGTCAGAATATGCCCCTTATTATAATTTCAAGGATAATAGCTGATTTTCTGGGTCCGACTGCTGTTTCCCATGAGCTGGCAGTGAAACATTCTGCCCTGAACCTTTGTCCCAAAGTCTATGGTTCTCTTTATAATGATGACTTTATCTTGGCTGCCATCTACCCATAGTCTAAAAACATGTTCTCACATCAACCTGCATGTATTTTAACTTCTCATTTGCTTTGCTCTTGAAGAAAATAAAAAATGTGACAGAGGAGTTTTTGGGCTGGAGAAAAACAGACAGACTTAATGCACAACTCCAAAAGCATTTGCCATCAGTTGAATGCAGAGCAGTTGTGCCAGATTGACTTACTAAAGGGAGAGTAGCTGACAAATGAGCTGCTAATTTTATCTTTCAGTTCAAGAACTGTGTTTTCACCAACTTGGCTCTGGTGGGGTAGCTGAATGCTGTGTTTTAAATTGGTGAATGGGGGTACTCTTACAGTAGGGATGCTAATGTTTTTTGGTCTGGATCTGGTTAGTCAACGGATTTGCTTGAGCTGTGTTAGGGTATGCAGCTTGTAGCCTGTCTGACCACTGGAGAAAGTTTGGGTTTTAGTTAATAATAAACCCCAGATTCAATACTAATCAGCTCTGGCTGAGCTATAGTGTGTTTCTGATCTTTGCTTCAAGGTGAACCAGTAATTACTCTATCTTCTGTTATTTTGCTAATTTGAAGAGAAGGCAGTCTGGAAAGCAGACTTTGAAATCATCAAGTGCATCATGTAGAACTGCAGCACTCATTTGAAGAGGAGGGGGGCAAAAAAACAGTAGTGGGTTGATAATTTTGCAGAAATAGCCTGGGGATTAAACATCATCTAAACTGTCAGCACATATGCAGGGATTTTCCTCATGGCACAGTGTGTTTGTGCTCTGTCTTGAGCCAGCTTTTAACAGGGTGCAGTATAATTGGAGCTGAACATTACTCCACGGTCGGGTTGCATATAGTAAAATTAAAGTTGTATTAATAGGATGGAATGAATGTTTGTGAATTACACATTTGTTTATAAAAATGGGGAAGGGGCACTGAGATAATGCATTTTCATTTTCTTTTGAGTGTTCAAACTTCATAATGGCAGCATTTCTTGCTTTCTTTCTAACGTTTTGCAAGTGCTAGTACATTAGACCTTGGCCTGTATGTGTGGCCTACAATGATTACCTTTGGGATGTAGAGGCTGAAATGTAGTTGGAAAAATATGTACAAGCAAAAGAATGGGGAGAAGAGGGAGAATCTAATCCTTTCATTTTAGAAACAAAGTCTCAAGACTTGTTTTCTTCAGGCCAAATGGTAAAACAGCTCTTCATCCATGTCCACAGGTTGCAGAAGTTATTGCAAAATTATTATGGCCTTGTTTTTCAAAACAAAACGTAATACAGGTACTCTCTAGAATGGTTCCCCAAATCATGCAGGAGGGGATATTGCTTTAATGAGGCATGAAAAAGAACTTTTCTCTAACTCTGTGTCAGCATCTTGCCTTCCTTATGTGCCAGTGAATTTGTCACAGAGACTTGGGTTAGTCATTCACAATGTTTTTTGTGAATGCTTGTGTCTGACAACCTGGAAATGGTTGCTTCTGAATTGATGACTTTGAAGTATCACTGGGCAAAGAGAATTGTGTGGAGAGAGGAAATGCATAGACACACTCATACCCATCAACTTGCAGCTAAAGAACTGCTGAGAATGGGTTCTGCTTTTTGCTTGTTTTCAAGCTTTCACTAATGATTCTTAAGACAGCTGCAAAGAACTTCAGTAGAAAATGTCACTTGGCATAAAAATTGTGCTTTCTCACAGGTCATGCAGAGATGGTTTTTGTACTTTGTCACTAGAGGTGTGCTTCATTCTAATGGAAAAAAACTGAGGTTTAATTTTGAGTGCCAAATCATCTTCCTTTTAATATAAAGGTGTTGGTGCATAAGCCATGCCTGGCTTCTGGTGAGGTTGTGAAAATGCCCTTTACATCATCCAGTAGCCATCCTTGTGGACAAACTGAGGCAAACAGCTTTGTTTCCTGCCAGAGTGCCATTTCATCCTTGGCTGGGAGGGTGGTGGCTTGGCTCAGTGTCTCAAGGGCATACTTAAATCAGGTTGAGCTCTTTGGTCAGCTTCATTGTTTGTACTCGTGGTTTGCCCATGGTTACTCCTGATTCTCACCTGGGCGGAGGATGATGGGGCTCATAATGGTTTTTTTTGGAGTCACGTACACTCCTGCATTGTCACCTCTTTCTTGCTATGATCTCATCAGATCTTGCGAGCTTCAGAAGGGTGGGGCCTGGCTGGTGTGCCTGGATGGGATGCTTCCAGCAGAAACACAGGATGCTGAAGGAAATGGTGCTGATGATTCAGTAAATGCCACTCTTCCTTCTGAGTCAGCCATGGAGCAGAACATGCAGCCCCTACAAAAGGGCACCAAGATAGTGTTTTAACATCAAGATGGGGTGGAAAATCTGAAGTTCTGACAACTTGTGCTATTAAAAATCTTTGGGAAGAGTAATGATGTTTGCCCATGTATTCTGATGACGTTCCAGGAATTACTTTCTGGTCAGCTAAATTCCTCCTGGCAGTTTGAGCTCCTTGCAATTGCCTTCACTTCCTGTCCTAAATTGCTACTGCTGAGTATCTGTGTGCTGTTAAAACAGCTGCTGTACTTCTGTGATAGTTGAAATGGCCCCTGTTACAAATTCAAATGTTTCTGAAACTTGCTTGAGGGATCTATCAGATGATAAATGTATAAATGCAAGTTATTCTTTTAGCAGTGGTCTTCTGTACTTGGGATGGATTATGTTTTTCTACCCTCATCACTGACAGCTTTCTAGTCCTTTTACATTGATATTCCTTCTGATTGTTCTCTTTTGTCCACAGGAAACAAAAGAAGAGAAGTCTTCCTATACCTGTCCTCTGTGTGAAAAGATTTGCACTACACAGCACCAGCTAACTATGCACATTCGTCAGGTATGCAGAGTACCAGCTCTTGGTTTCTTACTTTTATTAAGAGTGTTTCATTTGTCAGGTTGCATTTTGCAGTGGTGAAAAACAGTTCCATGTGCAAGCCAATGAAATGCTTCCATTGTTTTGCTTTTATTTTAGCCTTTCCTTGCATTTTCTTCAAAAAGCACACCCCACAAACCTAACCCTGAGGTGGGTAATTTTCCTCCCTTCCTTGCCTGGCATTCCACTCCCCCACCCAGTGGCTCAAACAAGGATGTGTGTCCTGTTCTGCATAGCTTAAGGTATCCTAAGGATCCGGAAAACCACTTCCATCATGAGGCCTAAGTCCTGTTTTATTATCCTGTTTGAGTACAGATCTTTTTACTGGTCATGCAAATTAAGAAGCAGGAAGACATAATTTTTAAATCAGCTCAGTGTAGAAGAGTCTCTCAGTCTTTCACAGGATCTTTCACAGGATCTAGCAGTTTTGGGAGGCTTTTTTTTTCTTTTTTTTTCTTTTTTTTTCTTTTTTTTTTTTTTTAACTGGATAATGCACTTTTTTGTCAGCTACAGGCCTGCTCTTGCTCCTCCTGAAATATATGCATACCTAATAAGGAGGTTTGCCCTTTTCTCTAGCAGAAGGTTCTGCTTTGGATGCTAAGGTGTGGTTGATGACTGGCTTCACTAGATACTTATTACTTCAGTTTTTCCTCCTGTACTGTAACTGTTGCTTAATTATTTTTTTCTTACTCTCCTGGTGTTTTTTGGGGACTTTTTTTTTGTATGTGAAGAAATCTTCAAGTCTGGGAATGCAAGTAAGAAACAGTGGTACATATAACACAGTAGCTAATGGCCATAACTTGACCTTGTAATGCATTCTTATGGCCATAGAAGTCTGCATGTACACTCAGAAGCAGTTTAGTTTTGTTGTCTTACTATGCAGTAAGTTTAAAATTAATATCTTTAAAGAGTATTTGTTTTTAAGTGTCTGTCTTCTGCTGTGAAGTTCATAATTCCATCCTCTTTCCTTGCCACTCATACAACCCCAAACCACTGCACATCTTAAAGTATCCCAAGTTGCCATTTGTCTGATGGGCTGTTGCTGAGGCCCTCTGTATCCTCTTCTGCTGCAGACCCAGCAGAAATGCTGCATTGCAGGCTGTATGAAACAGCTACTTGTGCTGGTGCATTAAGGGGTTAAAGATGAGTGGGGAGGAGGGGGGCTGGAGTTGAGGGAGGAGGGCTGGGGAGGAGAGGTATCTACAGGGCACACCCTCATATAGGGTGTTGTGCCAAGTAGCTCTTTAGAGCTGCTTAATTTAAGATGCTGATATTTTACTGGCACTTCAGAAGGGGCATTCAATGAAAAAAAAAATCATTGCTTTCTCCAGCATAACACTGACACTGGAGGGACAGACCATTCCTGCAGCATCTGTGGAAAGTCTCTGAGCTCAGCGAGCTCCCTTGATCGCCACATGCTGGTGCACTCAGGTGAAAGGCCTTATAAATGTTCAGTATGTGGACAGTCCTTCACCACCAATGGAAACATGCACAGGTGAGTGCTGATCGTGTCCCAGGAGTTTGGAAAGGATTACAGCATAGGGGGCTGTTTTGTTTCCTTGGAGGGACTGGCAAGCTGACTAAAGACACTTGGGCAGGAAATGTGGAGTATCTGTGACCTACAAATGTGGCATAACACACACTACAGCAACTAGGATGCTTAAGTAGTGGGAGGAAATCAGAATTGAGAAAGATCTTCTAGCTTTCTTTAAGTATTATCAGGAGTTGTTACAGCTTTTTTTTTTTTTTTAATAGTAACAGTAGTATGACAAATGGATTTTTCTTAGGGGTTAAAAATATATAGCCAAGCTATATACTAGCTTCTGATTTTGTAGCTTCGGAGTCATGGATTCAAGTGGTTGTATTAGAACATCTGGGGTTTTGTTGGTGTTAGGTACTTAGGTATCCAAGTGCCATCATGAAGATGCCTCTTTGATATATTTATCTTGTTTTTAAATACATGCATCAATATTTGTTTGCACTATAGATCTGGCAAATTTCTCTGCAGATTTCCAAATGTAGTTTCCTTTTGTAGGGATGTAGCAATATGTACAGTTGTCAACAGGGAAACCAAAATGTTAAAGCACATGGGTTTTCCTTCCCCTCTCTCATCCCTTGATTCAGTATTCATTTATTTGCATGGGTGGAACATCTCAGAACTGATTAAGACTTCATGGATTCCCTCATAGCTTTAGTCCCCATATCAAAGAGTTTACAACCTACAAAGAAACTGTAAGATGGGTGGGGGAAAAGAATATTGCTTACAAGCAAAAGGGCAGGAGTGATGGTTACAGACTGTTTCTGTGTGGAAAGGAAGAAGTCTTGTTTCCCTGATTAGTACTAATAATTTTCCAAGCAGTGTGCTGTAGGTACAATGAAAGGGTGATTTTGATAACAGTAGGAAAGATAACATAGTCCTGCTCAACGGGAGCAATACCTGCTTGCAGCGTTACCTTTTCTGTATCATTTTGCTCCTGTTAAACACTTAGATAGAAAGAGAGGGAATGCAGTTTTGTGATTCTGTATTTATTTAACTTACAATTGATTGTAATTGGGGAGAGTTAGCAAGATAGATAAAAAATGAGAAGGGAAGAACACAAAGAGATACTGGCCTTGGGCACTGAATAAATCACACATCTGACTCATCTGATTTGCCAGGTCGGGTCATTACTCTATGTGAGGTGACCTGTGGGAGGCAGGGCCACTGCTGAGTTGCAACTGATCCCACTGCCAGTATCCAAGGGTGACTTCCAGTGGTGGAACTCTGGGATGGTCAGTCACTTGTGTCTGGGTGGCTTGCTGAAGGACTGCTTGTGTGGTTTGTTTGAGTTATTGCTCACTGGGCATCTCTTATGCTCTCCTAGAAGCAGGAAAGGGAGGCTTCCCCTGAAACTTGACTCCAGGCCTGTAAAAGATTGATGTAGTCTCCTTTGCTTATACAGGTTTCCCCATATAGAAATTCTTAGCATGCTTTTGTAGCAAATTTATAGCCAGAATTGCCAGACTCAGTGACTTGCCCAAAAAAAGTAGAGATCAGTACCTTCTGATGAGAAGATAGTTTGGTTTTAATTTTTTCTCTTAACAAGATGATGCCTGAAGTTACCAGGATGGAGTGCTGTGACTACACTAAGGAGGACCTAAGTTCATGCAAGGAAAATCTTGATATTAAAAGTTGTTTTGTCGGATAGGTGCCTGTCGGTTCTGTTAAGCTCCTTCTTGTTCAGGGCTGCCTTGCAGCAGCAGAAGGCTGTTCCTGAGTTTGTTATCTCTGCAACAAGTGACCCCAGGCCCATGACAAGCAAAATCCTGAGCACACTGAAACATGCTGGTTCTGCTAAAGGAGAGTTGTAGTTGGCAGACTGTGCCTTCTGGTCTTTTTCAGTGAATAACCTTTTCTTGTTGCTATAACTGACTGTAATACTGGATGTTGTTGCTAAAGGAAGGCATGAATGTGCAAGTAGGCAGATGAGGATAAATGCAAAGTGAAATCAAATTTTTTATCTGGTGCTATGACATACTTGCAAGGAATATATTCATTTTGCCCACCAGTACCTCCTTCTGAAACAGGTATTTCTGGTCTAAGCTGGTGTGAAGTAAATTTCTTTTTCGGGCATCTCAGACTTAGCTGTAGCATCATGTCCAATGGACTGTCAGTGCTGTGGCTGAATGTGTCTCACATCTCATTCAAAACTGCTTCTGCCTCAGGATGCCAGAGCAAGGACCTGTTTGCCAGGTCCTGCCTCATGTGTAACTCCTGCAGGCCACGTCTGTGGTGGTGCCATGTCTGTTCTTCTGTACCAGCTTGTAGATGATACTACAAGTCCATCTTTCTCCTCTTTTGTGTGCAGTTCTTTTATTGTTCTCTATTTTTATGCTATTGTATCTAAGTAGTGATAGATGTATGTCCAAACCAGCAAAAAACAACAACAACAACAAAAAAAATTCTCATCTGCTCCTGGTAGCCAGCAGGGTGGTACCCCTGGACCATTGCACAACATGAGGTCAGAGAGAAGAGTTACAGGTTCATCAGAAACTTGTGATGTACTGGTAAAGCATCAGTGTAACTTGTGAAGGTCCTGCAGGAGCTTCCCAGGATTTACTGCACTTACACCAAATATGCTTAGTTTATAGGAGAGGAGCAAGGGAGAAGTTGGTTTGCTGGTATCTGAATGGTGGGAAAAATGTGTAGGCTTATGCCATGTCCATCCTCTCTTCTCTTTTCTCCCCTGCCATGTTCTGGCTCTTATTTAGCTGTCTATACTATTTTTAAATCCAGACTTTTAAAAGACCTTTTAGGGGAAAAAGTTCAATGGAATGGTTTTGTCCAGGGAAATACTGTGCCATGGGAATACTTACTGCTGTTCCATCACAGAATGAAATTTCTGATCTGTCTTTCAACCTCAAAGCAGCCACATCATTAGGCATTCAGCTGAGTAGAGGAGGGAAGGAGACAAGTTTTGGTTGCTTTTTTGGGTTAGGAAATGACTACCAATGTTGTTACACTCTCAAGTGCTGACCATCTCCATCAAAAGCATTTTTTCACCACCTTCACTTTACCAAGGGAGAAAAAAACTTCAGAGCTCTTACTTGATGCTCTTTAGCATTACAGTAAAACTACTGTGCAACAGATGAACTTTTTGTGGAGTGAATGAGAATGCTGTTTCCTGTACATCTCTTCCTTGAGTTACTGTAGCTGAACTGGGGTGTTGCATGTACTCTTCACTTGTGAAATCAAAGCTGGCCTTCCTGACTCCCACAATACATGCAACACTTCATTTGTAAATGAGTCATAGCCTCTCACATGAAGTCCAATTTCTTTTTGTTGTGCTCCTTGGCTCCTTGTCAACAAGTTAAGTTGAATGGGCACAGCAGACTGGGGTGGAGTGGGAAGGTTCTCTTGTGCAATACTAGCAAGAAAAAGAGGTTAAAACCTGCTTCATTTTCTGACCAGTGTGACTCTTGGCCAGGATTTTCAACAGGCAACTTTGAGCCCAGGGTATCTCAGAAAACTCTCTTACAGGCTGCCAGGCTGTTCAGGAGTGACCTGAGCCTTATGTGGGGATAGTCCCATTTGGAGAGAGCACAGGTCTCTAGAGAATGCTCAATGTCCAGAGCGAAAAACTGGTTTTCTCATTCTTCCTGATGTGCTGTCAGACTGTCTGCTGCCGTATCAGTGCTGCTCCTACCATTTTGGAGCATTGCTGAAATCTGATACAACAACTGGAAGATCTGTTAGTGCCTGGTATCAGCATCAGGAATTGCTCTGGAAAAGACCTGGAGATAGTGCTGAGTTTTTTAGAGTTTTGGTTTTGACCAGTATTGGAAAGAGCAAGTCTTCTTAGAAATAGCAAGCCTCCTAGAATCAGGAGCTGATTAGAGATTTGGGAGCATTGTTTTCTTGGGGCTTTTTAAAAATCTGGAGGAAAGAGTTAAATCACACTAGTTTTGAGTTCAACATTTCTGTAACTGGCACTGTAATGATCAGTACATTAGAAAATCTGCAATTTAGGATATGCCTTATCCTCACCCTTCTTTGCTAGAGAGACAGACCCTGTGGCTTTCTCCCAGTCACAGTGAATTAAAGTTGAATACTCATATCTCCATCAGGAGCATAAACTATATGGAGGGGAAGGGGGTGTATAAAGAGTTTCTGTAGCTGTGTAAGAGCTGGGGATTTCCAGTGTACTGTCTTCACTCAGAAGATTGCAATTACTAAAGACTTTCCAGAGGTTTTCCATCTGTACTGTCATAGCAACTCCCTAGGGAATTTATCAGTGAATAATGCCAACTCCAAGGAGCCCTTTTAAGACTCCAAGGGTCTTTAGACTCCAAGTGTCTAGACTCTGACACCAAATAGGAAGTTTCAAGTCTCCTACTCTGTCTCTACCACTGCCTCTCCCCAAAATGCAGACAGAGGAGTTAGGCTGCTGCTGTGGTTGTAGTGGTGGTTTGTGAGCATTAGAAGGGACCTTGAGGTAGAGAAAAAATTTTCCTTGACTTACTGTGTTGCATTGAAATAGAACGAGCATCAGCCTTCAGTGGGAAGGGCGATGCCTCCACTTGCTCCAAAAGTGTTTCCTTTGGGGGTAGGATACTTTGCCAGCAGTTCCTTTTCCATTTCTGTGACTATGGATAGTCCGTGCCTATCACTTTAAAGTCACATTTTCCTCCCTGCCAAAGACATGCTCTCCATGCAAGTAGAAAATGTTAATGGGGTATAAATGCCAAAAGGGAGGCGAGAAATGACCTTCCTGCCAGTTTCCAGTGGGAAGCTATTAAAGGATCTGTGGCAAGTCTGAAAAGAGTAAAGGGATAATACATGTGTTTTAGCCACAGCTTCCCCAGTTTGGTAAATGAAGGAGCATTGTCCATGGCTGGTTTTCTCCAGACTGTCCATATAAGTCCAATAATGCAAACTGACTGAAGTGTTTCATTTGAAACTGAAATGTAGAAAGTATCTACCTTCTTTCTCTTCTTCCATTCCTTGCCCTATACATGACAAAATTATTCAGAATGGCTTTTTATTTGCATATTGCTTAGGTACTTGTGGGCTGTTCATGTACAATCTCAGGAGAAGGTCTCAAAGTTGGGGGATTTTTTTTTTTTTTTTTGGCACATGTGAAACACCACATGCAACAACCACATGCAGAAGTCTTTGAAACTCAGATTGGAAGATCTGGATCGCAGAAGCTATGCTTTGAAGCATTCTTACAAAGGGTCCTATCAAAGAAGGTATTTCTTCTTTTAATTAAGAAAGCACTTTCATTTCTCAATCTTACTTTCAGTCCTAGGTAGTTTTCCCAAACTTCTGATTTTAATACACTGTGGAGAGATAAACAGCTGTCTTTTTAATCAAGGTATGGTAATACTCTGATGTTCAAGTCTTTCTGAAACAACACTTTATGTGTGCACCTGTGTGTTGCTGACTGAGTTTCTTGAGAAGGACAGAAAATGCACATGCTGGAGGGTAATCTGTGAATTTTGACATTTTAACCAGCCATCTTTGCTGGCACATGAAAAGCATGCAAGTCTGGAAGACTGTAATGCACTGCTCAGAAAATGAGTGTTGGATCCTGATAAAGGCATAGGGGTTGGGATGCATACACTTCAAAGGTTTTCCCTTTAACAAGAGTCTGTGTGTCTTGGACAGGCATGCACACAGGCCACCTGTGACTCTGCAAATGTCCAATAGGCAGAGTGTCCTCAAGATCTGGCTGAATCCATCCTCTCCCTGCATTCCACCTGTGAATTGCTCCCATGTTATTTATGGCATTGGCCTGCTTCCAGTACGTTGTGTGTGCTTTGTGGGGTGCAGCACAGTAACAATGCCCAGACTCCAAGTACAAATAGGATCTCTGTAGTCCAGCACGTGCAGGCTGGCATTTGCTTAAGATGGAAGTTTTGGAGACAGAACATAGCCAAATGTGATGAAGACCTTTTTTTCTTTCCCAAAAGAGGAGAGGAACTGCCTTATTACAACATGGTTTGCTTTCTGGTGGTTTGCAAATGGAAATTTGGTGTAGCTTTGAAAAACTGAACGTACAAGATCTTGAAGCTAACAAACAAATAGCCAAGGAGCTCGCCACACAGAAAATGATTGACACTTCACACATGTGAAAAGGCTGTCTCTCATTGTCTTGCACAATACGAAGAAATGTCTCTTTGGTCATCTCCTAAGGAGCTTTTATTTCAATGTAGTAAATGGGTAAGCAGTGCTCTTAAATACTAAGAACCAGGCTGTACTACAGGCTTTTAAATCCATTCCTTATATGTGAGGGGATGATTTAACCACTGTCAGCATGCTAGTGAAAGATAAGCTTCAGCAAATGCAAGTGCCCTAATTCTTCAGCAGGGATAGTGAACACAAAGGACTAACTTCTGCTTCTAGTAACTGATGACTGTAGTTGTGGGATGCAGGTGAGGTATGATAGCTGTTTTGCTTTTCTTTGCAGTTAAGAATGTTTGTTACATTTTTTGCTAGTACGTTTTATAAATAAGATGGAGAAACAGGTGGAGGGAAGCTTTTTGGCCTCTCCTGTCAGTAGATAATACCCAGAATATGTGCTTGGTACTCTGCTGGGACCCCCATGTTTTGAAGAAGGTTAAATTAGAAAGAGAGAAAGAGAGAAAGAAAGCCTTTTCAACAACAATCGGCAGTAAGAGAAGAGTCTGTTTCTCTGTGTCTTTGATTCGAATTAGAAGTCTACAGTATTTTTAATTGTTCCAGGAAGAAACTTTTGTCTGTCTCATTGTTGCGGAGTAGATTTACTTCTGGAAAGAGTGTATATAAACTTTTATTTAATTAACATGTCTCACAAATAGGGTGCTTAAAAAAACTCCTCCACCAGTATCTTCAGCAGTAAAAGACTCTGGATGACCTCCCGTGCCACAGAACCTCTGTGAGCCCTCAGAGCTGAAAGGAGATGCCATGATTTCAGATGTGTTACATGCTGCTTGTAGGCTTGGACAGTATCCCCCTTCAGTTATCATTAAAGAACAGCAAAGGAAGTTAACACAAAAACATGAATGCTGAGATCTGATTAGAATCAAGCGAAGCAAGGAAGTGCAGAGTTAAGATTTATATGCAGACCTTAATTAGCTCCATTGTTCTTGAGAGCCTGAACGCACACAATGAAGAACATTATACTTGCATCTCCAGAGCTCCTCAGTACCTAAACATAAGACTTCAGTGTGCTTTTCAGTCCTAGATTTTCTCTGTGTGTTGCCTTTCTCTGTGTGTGCCTTTGCACAAGTCTAATCTTGTGCATTGTAAGGCTGTGGGTTCTTATGTTTTGGTTTTCTGCAAGGCAAAAAAAGGGGACACTCTTAATGAGTTTAGTTTTCTGGTGTGATTTGTGTCGAGGAGAAGGTGGTCTGACGTGGCAGGGTACTGCCGCCCTCCTCACGGGCAATAACATGAATCTCCCGTATAACAGAGTGTATTGAGCATAGCTTAGTGCTGCTTTGTTACCCATGTCACAGTTCAAATAAGCACAAGCCACTTGACAGATTAGACTCTAGTCTCAGAGCACATGGCAGTGCAAGACCTTGATCTTTCCACATAAGTACCCTTTCAGGAATATCACCTCCTCTGAAGGTCTAGTATTCTCAGGGATGTTTCCTCCCCTTCTCACCTTGAAGAGCTACAAAATAAATACAAGCCTTAACTTAGCAAGCACTAGAAAATCCAGGTGATCTTTGTGAGGAGTTGAGGTGCTTTTAGTCCTCTGCCATAAACCTGACATGTGATTCTTGTGGACATGTTAGCTCTCAAGGTTAACAAATAATGTGTTGTTTTGTTGGCTTTTCGGTTCATGGTTTGTCTTGTAGCTTGTATTTCGATTGGCTGATTCTGTGTAGAAAATGCCAGTGGTGAGAAAGTTTGCTGAGAGAGTTTGTATGTTAAAGTAATCTTTGTTCGGCTTTGTGCATGCATATCAGAAACACTTGCATCACTTTCCCTATGAACATGTATTCCCTGTCCTCCTATCCCCCAAAAGATTCCTGGGCAAAGTACCAACAAGAATGAGGAAAAAGTCTATCACAAACTGCATTTGTGGTTGCTGTCATTCCACCTTTAATGTATGTCTTCCAGCTTTACGTTTTTTCCCCCCAGTATCTAACCTGCTCAACCTGTTCTAGTTCAGCATGCTGGAACCAGCAAACGGCAGAACATGCCCCCTCTCAGGGTCAGCAAGTTTTTTCCTTTTTCTTTCCTCCCCTCTTTTAAAAATAGGCTATTCTCTAACAGTAGATTGAACACATTGGGGGAAGCTTCTGTAGCTGTTAGAAAAAAAACAAATTAAAAAAGCAAGGGGAAGCTTGTCATTTGGACTTAGCCAGATCCTTTCACTCAGGTTGTTGAGCTATGATGCTCGCATGCACGATGTACACAGCTTAGGCAAAGACACAGTTTTTAAAGTAGTAGTGCCATTATACAACTGCTAAATAGTACACAATATGCAAATACTGCTTTCTTCAGGCTGGTATCTTAGCTGAAGTTTGCTAAACACTCTTTAAGTGATTTTTTTTTTTTTTTGTAAATCCTCAGAGTCAGCTTTCCAGTGCTGACTCATGTGGAAAGATACCTTGAAACAGAGGAGGTGTACAAGTTCTGCGTGGCTTATTTTTTACATCAAGACACTTTAGTGGTAGCTTTTTTGACAGTTTCAGGCAGGGGAGAGAGAGTAAGGTGACAATTGTTCATGGACTGTATGAATTCCACTTGAGGGCTAAAGTTCTCCAACTCCTGTAAAGTAGCACAAGTCATGCAGGGACTTTAATTTCCAGTTTGACTAAACAGACACGTAACAAGATGTGAAACTTCTTCCTAGTGCTTCTCTCCTCAGCAAGGGAACGCTCTAAGGAAGAAGGACCACATGTTCAGGAACAGGAGAGGAAATGGCCTGAGCACGTGAAACCGCTTTTGCTAGGATGCCATCCTCAGCGCTGGGAAGTTTGCAGTTTGTGTGTGTGCAGTGATAACCTTTTACTTCCTTGCCCCTTGAGATACTTGGTGGCTGCTGATACCGGGGTAATGTGGAGAACCTGCTTTTAAGGAAGATGTGCTTCCCTTATCTCGAGCAGCTTCCTTGCGTGTGTGCGTCTGTTGCGTGTGCGTTTGTGTGTGTGTGCGTGTGTGTCGGGGAGAGATACTCTGCTCCATCTGCACAGCGTCCCCAGCAGTGCTGGGGCCCTCTGCGTTTTCCTTCTTGAGCTGTGTGACGCAGCAAGTTGTTCTGTGCTGTGCCATCAGGATTGCTCAACAGTGGAGTGTGAGAGGGAGCCAACAGCAAGAGGGCTTTGCCTGGTTCTGGGAAGTAGCTGAGGCTTATGTTTGCTTGGTTAAGAAAGGGGTGTGGTTCTGGAGGGGAGGCAGGACATGCCTAGGACTTCTTTGACTGTGTTTGCTCTTTAGGATAAATCTTTTCCCTGTTGTATTGTTTTCTCTGATTTTCTCTTTCTTTCTGTCTCCTTTTTCCCCCCGTTATTAAAATTTAAAATGGCCTTAATTATCCCTACCTCCTAATAACACTTGTTTTCTTCAAACATAAAGTAGCCTGAAAAATCAGCAGTGAAGTAACTGAATAAGGTTATATAGTGTGGTAACTAAAGGACATGCCTGAAAACCACAAATCTCCAAAAAGATTGAAGGAAACAGTTCAGAATGGCCCAGGTCAGATTCTTTGTACATTTAAAAAATATTACTTCTGCTTAATTTTACTGTTGTTTAATACACTTTTTTCTCCAAGCTTAAGGAAGTATGGTGGCCTGAGAAGGATGTTGTTTAATAAAGGAGGATCTTGTCCCATATAAAGGTTTCTTACAGCTTGTAAGTCTCCCTGCAGTATTTGGCATTGTTCATTTAGGTCTGCTCCAAATATAATGTAAACTGTATGTCACAGCTTGGTGAAGTGGTACTGGGAAGCTCACACTGCATTTCCTCCACTTTTGCCCTCCCTTATGCCAGGATTGATGCAAACTGCTTTCTTCTGCAGTCCTTTGGGAAGCTTTGCTTTGGAGGCATGGTTTGAATCACTTCCCTGTCACAGCATCATCAGGCAAATATTTGTCTCCCTTTTTTTCCTTTGAGGTGTTCTGACAACGTCGCTGTTAGGGAATAGGAGTAACTTTGAGCCAAGCTGGGAATGCAGTTGTATCAATTTCAGCCTGTTTGAACTTGCTGAGTCTGTGTAGCAAGTAGTTGCTTAAATGTGAACACAGAATAATTATTCAGAAGTGGTACCCCCCCCCCCACCGCACAGCACT